>WAAE01004608.1:0-41400 GCA_013400495.1 Nicator chloris
AAAAACACGGGAAGGTATAGGGGGGGAGTTCTACAGCTGTATTCAGAATAAGAGACTACCCACAAAAGGAATGCAAGGTGAAAAGGACTATAGGGAACATGAGGTGCAAAGGAAAGACTGTGAAGTAAATTTCTCCCAGATATTTCTTCAAAGAGCATGGCAAATTCAGGAACAGATTCCATAGCAATTGTGCAATGCAACCCAAAAGAGCTAACTGTTGTCCAGGGATATTTATGATCCTTTATACAGGAAGGCTATTATCCCTTGGAATGGACTACAGAAGAATCATTTTGCTACTTCACAGGTCCAAAGCTCTAAAAATCTGTGTTACACTTAGGAGAGTAAAAGTGAAGTATGCAGAAGTGATCAAAAGAGAACAGGCTGGCTTTATAGCCTGCAGGGGGAACAACTGATCATATATTCTTCCTATGACAAACAACTGAGAAAGTAATTGAGAACCTAGCAGAAACCAATGTTGTTACCTCAGCATTATTGATTTTCGGCAGACATCTTAATCTAACACATGACAAAACTTTGGTCATTCCAGTAAGATATAGCTTTCAAGGAAAAATGATATTTATAAAGGTAGTTTATGGTTCAGTTAGAGATTCTTAGGAAGTCAAGCTCAGGCAATAAAGGAATGGAAAGAAAAAGACTTCTTAAAAACAAAATGGATAGAAAGTTTGATTAAAAGGTGAAAATATGATTTAAGTATACTAAAGCAGAAGGATCCCCTGATGTTCAAAACACTAAAAGGAGGTAGTAAAAACATAACTTTAAAATACTGTAGTAAAAAAGCCTTATTCTTATCAGAGGGATGAGCAACACTGAAGACTCAAAGTTCACCTGTTAGGCAATCTTTAAAAAATTTCTTGCAAAATTTACCAGAAACATGTTTATAGTAAAAAAACTGGAATTATTTACATGTGCATATATAAAAAACAAAGCCATAACAGGATAAGAAGATAAGAGTCCATATAGTCCTTTGTTAACGTTCTAACTCAAAAAAATACAACAGTAAAGAAATAAAAATTATTAATACTGAAAAGCAAAACCTCATAAAATTACAACAAACATCTTCTAAATATATGTTGAGAGAAAAAAGTGAGTTCAGCTCACAGCAATTACAAAGACTACATCTTCAATTAAAAAAAAAGGCAGGAAAAGAAAGGGAGCAGTGCACACAACTAAAAAATTCCTTCCTACCTTCCCTCTGGTTCCTCCTACAAGCAGTCTGCCCTTTCCAATCCCAGACACCATTCTCTGCACACCTCACTCTCCTGTTTCCTGGGGATATCTGTGCCATTCCCCCAACTATGGCTTTGCAGCCTGCAGGGGGTAATGGAAACTCATGGAGTTTCAGGTGATGACTCTAATTGGGCTCTCTCTTCAGCAGATGTTTTCTACCTGCTAAAGTCAGTACTGCCTTCTTCCCACCTGCATCGTATTAGTAAACCACAGCTGATTAACACAGATGGCCCCTTCTCTGTTTTTTTCCAACTGACAAATAGTCTACTAAGAATTATTGATTTTTAAGTCCCAAAGATAACAGCTAAGCACAGCTTTTACATGCTTGTGACAAATTCTTACTTGTGAAATGAAATCTGACCTAGAGCTCTCTAGAAATCAGGCCTAGTGAGATGACCATTCATCATTCTTTAATATGCTTGGGGTAGGCCATGTAATAACAACTCAGTCCTGCACTTCTGCCATCATGCTGCTGCTGTTGCTCTCGTGCACTCTCGGACAAATGCCCTTAAGAGACGGGAAAAAGCACTCACTTCCAAAAGTACTCTTTATTTTTGGTATCCATTCACAAGGCTAGTATGAAACAAATCCAGCCTGCTGGGCTTTGACACAGATTTTTTTCAGATGTCAAAAAAGAGAGGCAAAATATATAGGCATGGGAGAGCCTGGTTAGTGAGGTGTCACAGCTATGTTTGATTTGTTCACTGCTTCTTTAATTTTATTGTGTGTATCAGAGTGATAAGGAGCAACATTTCTCACATTTTGTTTATGTACTATACAGTTTAACACTTAAGTGGAGCAGCATCTTGAGACTTATAGCAGGCTTTGCAAGTGAAGCAGAATGCTCCACTTGTGTCTATTTCAATCACATAAGGACTATTTGTAGGAGCAAATTAATGCTAAGCTTTATTCCTCAGTAATAAATACCCATAGTACCACTGTCCATGCACTTGTTCCAAGTGTGAGGCTGGACTGTGACCTGGAAGGAGATCATTCAGAAAAGTCTGACACCTGCTTTGAGGAATTCAATGTGCCTCTGATCCATGTACTTTGACTGCAAACTCTCTCTGTCAGGAGAACTGCTTCTATCATTGGATCTGTCAAGCTGAGCCACTGAACAAGCCATTTCACTGGGTCTCCCCCAGTCAAGCTCAATTTGAGTTTTACAGTCCTTGATACTTGTGGGATAATGTCATAGAAGCCATTAATGTACTTTGCACTAGGAATTATGCTGCTTGGCAGAGGCTATCTCTCCTCACGATACCTGCATGGCCAAAGCTCAGCCTAGTCTTGTAATGAGATTGCAAAAAGTAGTCATATATATTCAAAATGTTGGCCTGTAAGCCAGTAACGCCTGAAAATATTTACCAATATGTCAAAATGCTTCTAGCGGAAAACCGTTTCTAAACCATTCACTGTTTGCAAGTTTAATGGTTTAAGGCTTATGGGCTCATGAATCACCAGCTTTCTTAGCAGCAGCATTTGAAATGTTGATAT
The DNA here is from genome assembly GCA_013400495.1 of Nicator chloris. NCBI lineage: Eukaryota > Metazoa > Chordata > Aves > Passeriformes > Pycnonotidae > Nicator > Nicator chloris. The sequence continues at coordinate 2,746 of WAAE01004608.1, forward strand.
CTTAGCCTTGAAATAGATGTGAAGGTACCACAGCCTTTACAAGCTGTTATCGAAAGCCATACTTTAAAAGCTCCCACAAAAGACTGAATGCAATAGAAGTAGCTGAGCAGGATGAAAGTAACCGAACCAACTTAGTTAAAGTCATTGTTCATGTCTGTGTTCCATTTCAGTGATTACCCTCCAGCTGGGCAATGAATCATATTAAAGGAAGCTTTGCTACTTACAGTTCATCTGATAAAAAATCCAGATGACTTCAGAAGCAATGATGAGTATTGGGGAAACTATTAGTCTTATTTCAAATTACTGAATCCAACTTAAAAAAAAATTTGGAGTGCCATTCCATTTATCACAAATTAAAAAAAAAAAAAAGTACCATTCCTAAAATTCCAAGATTTTCAGCTGAGAAGATGAATGAATATTTATGGGAAAAAAATTGCTATAACAGATATGTATGGAATGAGTATCTCTAAGGTCAAGGAGGTTATGCTGGTAAATGGCATACTCTGCTTTACAGAAATGCAAAATGAAATGTTAAGCATAATACTAGAAAGATAACAAGGATGCAACAGACAAATACATAGCAAAACCAATTAGAAGAAATAAATCTCAATTATGAATAAAATAATAATTTCATATACAGTCCTCTAAGACACCATCAAGTGTTTTATCTAGGTCTTGCAAGGGGATATACACTGCAGAGTGTAAAATTATAAAATATACACTTTTTTCATCTATAACACTCAAGACAGATGAATGAACACATAAATATGGTAAATAAGTTCTGTTTGAATTTTAAACAAAGATATTGCAAAAACCTATTAAAATAGAATAAATAAATACAATTGAATGCTTATGGGTTTGCTTATTTGTGAATATCTTAAAAGTTAAGGAATTCATGGCCTTCATGGTCTTTTCTGAGTACCTGGCCCAATCTATGCACACATTCATCCACAATGTCAGTGCACAAAACTTGTAAATATGCCTCTTCCCTTCTATCTTCTTGAATCAGATTAAAATTCCAACTTGTATCAAACATTTCTCTGAGGATGGTTAAGATCAGGTCAGCCTCAGCTCTACAAACTTTTTGCTCCTTTAATATAGATAAGAATTGCTATTATGCCTATCACTCAACCTATAACTCTTCATTATCAACCCTCATTTCACTCCAAACCCTACACACAGCTATGCAAAAACAAGCAGGAATATTTTGACATATTTTCAAGATTGTATGTTCATCTTCACAATTAAAAGGTTTGTCTAAGGTCTCATCACCTTCCTTACTACAACTTCTTTCCCCCTCTCATCACATTCAAGTCCCATTCGCCCAGAATTTCAACCCAATCAGCATTTTCAGCAATTAATCTGACTATAGGAATGCATGAATGCATTCTTCTTTGATTTCTCCTTGTATTTGGGCTTTTACTCATTCCGCACTCATATTTGAAGCAAACTTTTAAACAGCTCCAAATTTCCTTTTCCTTCCTCCTGATCACTCCTAAAAACTTTGCTCTGATTTCTCCTAAGAAATTTGAGTTAGGCTACTGCCAAGCACACTGCTCAATACAATCCAATTCCCTACATTTCCTGCCCATGACCATGGTTTTACATTCACATTGTAAGATTTGGGGACAAAGACAGCTGTCTTCTCTTTCAGCTGTACATAAGCATCAAACATTTTTCCACTTTACTCACTACATGTAGCATTTACACTTGCTTTTCAAAATTTTGATGTGTTTTAGAGGACTGCGTGAATGTTATCCTCATTGTAAACAGAGGAGAACAATGTGCAAATAACTAAGATTTTAAGTAAGCAACATTTAAACTATGCTTGAAGCCACACCAGCAACATTGCAGCCTGAATGAAGCAGACACAACATGCAACTCCAATGAATGCTTTCTGGTGTCATACGGCAATATAGCTTCAACAAATGTGTAGGGCAACAACACGTGTGGGGCTTATTTCCAGTAAGTTGTGCTGTTCAGACATGCCTGTACACACTTCCTTTGGGGTATCTGTGATACACAGTGATTTTCCACCACAGAGTCAGTTTGATTTTAGAAGGAATCATCTATACCCACTCTGGTCCACATCTATACACAGGCTGTTCAAGCTGGACAGAGGCTGAAACACTCACGGATTTTATTTCTTTTTAGTGCAGCAGTAAGACAATCAAGATGCTTATATACTACTTATATACTACTCTTTACCACCACCTTGGACCAGGCCACAGAACATCAATGACCTGGAAGGCACAGTGTGCCAGAACAGGCTGAGTTCAGGTAGTTGACACATGGAAGAGTGAAGAGGGAAATAAAAAGAAAAAACAACAATGGAAAAAAAAGTAAATTATGAGGACAGTGAAAGGAAAAACTTTCTATACTCAAGGCAAGTCATTTAGCATTTTACAGTGGTGCCTCAGTTACTAGGCACAACCGGTCCATGTAAAAACGGTTGCAAAGGAAAGGCAGAAACCCAGAAGTAAGATGACAGCCTTATCAGTAGGCTAACTCTGCCAGTCCCGTTTCTACAATAAGTCTATACACTATACAGATAGCACTGAGGTAGATGGAGTGCAACATTCTCACATACAAAAACACATGGAAGGAAGGTTCCAGGAAAAGAAGAGACTATTGCATATATCAATTACCCAGTGTCTGTAAAACCTTGAATAGATTATCAATATGAATAAAGTGAGGATTTGTACACCCTAAGGTCAGCCACTATCCTGCCTGTCCTACTCCATATGTTCTACAAATGCGATCATGTTCTGGCTCCAGCCTGAATATGCTGCCAAAACCCTCCTACCCTTTCAAGAATGCAGGGACAGAGAGAAGGCACTTTCAGGCATAGCAAGTATGCCTATTGACTACAGCACTGGGAGCAATCCTGATCTCCCAGGAAATCTGTGCAACTGGACTGACCTTATAGGTTTAGGGAGCAGTGGAGTTCATATCCAACCCCATATTACACTCAGTTTTAAATCTCTAGGTAGCCATCACCTTACTTAGCAAAAGTATAGGCAGAAATCTACCAAAATATTTAAATGCTCAAGTAGCCACAGCAGACTGCAAGCACATGTCTAATAAATTTGTTAATCAAAGTTTTCTGCTTAGTATATATCACAGAGTTGAATAAACTCAAAATGGAAATGTCTCAAAGAAAAGCTGGTGGCTCCATTCTATCGAGCTGGAAGATTTTAACTCTTTTGACCCCCCACGAAAGTGTTTCATGATGTCTTAGATACCCAAAAATCAACTTCCTCACCTAAAGGAAACAACATGTTGTCCAGTACAGCGATATAGTAAAAGACCTGACACTGCCATCAAAGGTAAGCTATTACCGATTAACCACTTGGGGTGGGAGGAATTTCAGAAACACATTTAAGGATGTTAGCAATTCAATTCACCAATTCTCTTGGAGCTGTCAGGAACTTGACGTTCTCAGAGCTGTCCAAATGGGGCATCTCGTCGAGTCGAGAGGTCAACACGACACTGGGAACACACTCAGAGGGTTTCATTAACAGTTTCTCTCTCCCTCGTGCTGCAGTTGTAGAGAAGAATCACTAGATGGAGCCGCACCGTCACAAATCTGATTTATGGCCGCTGCAAGAGTTGTTGCCTCCTAGAGTTGTTTGGCCTGAAACTGACATGCTGCAGCACATGCTGATAACTCATCTTCCGAAAGACGGGATGAAATGCTCTCATTTACAAACGCAAAATGTACACAGGGAAAGTGACAAGATACTAAAGGAAAAAACAGCCACCAAGAAACCAAGAACACTCAGCTTTCAAAATCAAATAAATTTTAGAAGTGAACTGGAAGTTATTTTATCTGCCAAGACAGATCATATGTCTTATTTTGTTCTGCAAATCTGAAATCACAGCAGACTTCCTAGTGAGTGGCATGATCAGTTTCTGCAAAAGAAATACAAGAGCTCTAGGGGCAAGTCTTTGTAAATAAACTCTAACACACAAAAAATGCAGAGATACGCAAAGACATTTCCCATAAATACCCTGGTGATATACTTAATTCCACACTTAAGATGTACTTAAAAAATAATTTTTTTCTCCTAACTGCACTGACATTCGTTTTGCTAGCATAGGGAAATACTTGAAATGTTTTCATGCAAACCTACCAACACACAATTCATCTGGCTTTCTGGAGACAGATTATGTGCCAAAAGGGAATTTTTACCTCCTTTCATCCTATATTTGTGGAGGCCAGGTTGCAACCCAATCCATTTCTATGTATTCCTGGTCTGTGTGCAATGGCACTACTTTCACCTCCCATAGAATTCCAAAATGATAGATCTCCACATTTTGCTTGTGTCTTCCAAAACCCAGATATTACCAGTACTTCACAAAATGAAAACCAAATCCCCAGCCCATCTCCAAAAGGCACAGAAGCACAAAAAAAGTTGGCTTTAGGCTGACATAAAAAAGATTACACAATCACTGTTGACTTATAAACCAACTCGCTCAGCACAGATCTGGTCAGGGAGGAGATCCCTCAACAAGGCTGTTAAGCAGTGGCAAGGGGACAGCTCCACCTCACCTGGAACGTACAGCAGAAGGGGGCTGAAACAGCATTGGAGGAACCCAGGCCTCATTTCCCCTCTCTTGGAGAATCTTCCTTGACCCCTTTCACCTGGAAATTCACAGGTCACAGGACTGAAATTTCAAAAATTTTGCGTGTTTTCTGGCGCATAATTGCTCACACCTCAGCTGCAAAGAAACGTGTCCTAGGGGAAGGAGAGAGCTTGCTTCCTGGGTTAGTTGGAGTACCAAGCCTCTTACTAGCATATTTCTGTGAAAAGCTCCTTCATCAGAGCCCATTAGGAGCTCACACGACACGTGGGTGTGTTTTAAAACGAACACTGCGGTGAAGCAGTACCAAGCAGTACCAGACCCAGCCTCTGAGGAGGTGGTAGCACAAATCCCGGGTGCTGTCTTTGTCACTTTACACACCACAACCGAGGATGTTACCGAGAGGAAGACGCACACCTCCCGCGAGAAGGCACGCCCGGGAGCCGGGACCGTAAGAGCCACCAAGCTGAAGCCAAGCGCCGCCGGGCCACCACCTACAGGCAGCGCGGCCCCGCCCTCCCGCGGCGGGCGGAGCGCAGAGCTCCGCGCCGCGTGTAACCGGGTCGGGTCGCGCTGCTCCGCTCACTCCCGACTCCAAAATGCCGCTTCTCAGCGTGCCCAAAGAAGTGGCTGTCGGGACGGCGATGCTGGGGGTCGCCTTTGCCACGGGTATGCTTGCAGGTAAGCGGCGAGCCCTGCCACATACACGGAGATGTGAAGGCTGCGCCTTCCTCGTGTCCCCACCGGGGACGGGACGGGACGGGACCCGCAGCGCCCGGGCAGGTCCCGCCCAGGGCGGACAGGAGTCCCCGCCGCGGGTGCAGCCCGGCGGTCGTCCCGAGAGCAGATCCCATGGGGCTACCCTGCGGGCAGGGATTTACTTGCTGAGCTGCGGCAGTAAATACACTGATGTTCTTAGAGCCCAGGCCCTGTAATCCAGCTACCGCAGTGTAGGGCCAGGCCAAGGTCCCAGCGAAGGCGAGGACACGCTCCCCTCCCACGTCTCCTGCTTGCATTTGTTTGGCCAGCCCGGAAAGGCCGGGGTGCGGTCCTTGTGCATATCATTGTTTTCTGGTAGCACTTTCGCTTTCATTCCCCGGGGGCAGCGGAAGAACAGCGACACTTGGTTACTTACACTTTGACTTAACGCACGTTGTTGAAATAATCTACATCTCTGCGTGATCGTCTGTAAAACAGAACCATTAACAGAAAATTTACCCCTAGAAATAACAGTATTCTGTAGTAGCAAACAACTACCAGGAGACGTGGAAATGAATTTGTTGTTATTTCTTCAAAAGAGTTGATTCATTTGGTAAAAGAAACATTGGGCATGAAAGCTGCAGTCAGTTCTGTATTTGAGTAGGCATGTACTCATCTGTAAACTTCAGCTTTCAGCACCTACTTTGTCTGCATGCTGGTTTCATGCTAAACAAGCCATTGAGCAATACCACATTTTCCCTGGCTGGAGAGCAGGACAGTGTCTTGAGGAGAGCACAGGGTTTGAGAAGACACATCAGCAGATGGGCATAAAACCTGGTAGCCTCTATTCATCTGCAAAACAAGGGCCCCAGACTAAGAAAATCGTGCACCTCGTTCATGTTTCTCTCTTTAAACTTGAGTCGTGATGGGGTTACTTCTCCTGTAAGATTATGGTAGTTTGTAACCATCATATTGGCCACTGAACAACACAGTACTGAAGCCTTTCCCTTTCAGCCTTTGGAAGCCTGGGCTGGACATCTTAGAGGCTAAAAAGGAGAAGGGAAAAAAAATTATAGTCCACTTGGTTGTCCCGCTGTGTTGCATTTTCCATTTTCACGGTTATTTTAGAGTGGAGAACTTTTTAACCTTTAGTAATACTTCAATGCTTACTTTATTTAAAATGGCAATAACTGAAAAGTATAAAAGTTCTTATTATTACTGATTTTTTTTGTAGGCAAAAGATACCCTTCTTTAGTTTTTGGGGCACCGAGTGGTATGACCGGGAAAAACAGTCCTCTCCGGCAATACATACTGGATCACTCTTTGCGGGAACATCCAATTCTAAAGAAGCTGCGTCTGGTCAGTATCACCCACACCTCATCCTGATCACATTCCCAGGACTGTTGCGATCCTGGTCACATTTCCTTCCTCCATCTTATTTGCATACCTATTAGAGGTTTGGGTTTTTCTTAACTGGTACAACCGAGATTCTTTAATGTTCAGGGCTACCTACGTGACTATTTAATATATTGGCATACATTTTAGACATGTCTTTCTGTCCTCGGCTCCCAAGGCCGTGTGTTAGGGCTGCACTTGACTTGGACTTGAACAGATGACTTCTGTTCATTTTGGTTGGCATATAAGGGACCTGTTGCTCAGAGAGGTGACATCCTCCTTCAGGCTCCGGTGTCAGAGATGAGACCAGACATCCTGACTTACATTTGTTTGTCAGGTGAGACAAACTGTTGTTGTATAAAAGAAATTAAATGCTAACTGCTGGAACAGGTTGGTTAAAATGATCCCTAGCAGAAGAAAGGAAACAGGAAGACATACTTTCCTTTCAACTGTCATGGCACAGCCCTGCTTCTCCATTACCCATTCCTCAGTGCCAAGAGCCCTTCCATCGTGGGATGGGCACAGCTTCTCCAGGTTTGCACCTGTGTAGCCAGGACTATGTGGTCTGACCTTTGGCAGACATGAACCTAGCAGTTCATTAAAGCATTCTACACATCTTGAAGGAGGTGCATCTGTTTGTGTAAATTCACAGAAATAAAGGACTTTCACAGTCAAAGTTCCTCTATGATTCTTTGTTAGTTACAAATATTGCTGAGTTTGCCACAGCCATGGTAACTCTAGAGCATATTACTGCTTTGAATATCCACTGCTTATGACACATAACATCCTCCTTACGTATAGTTAAATTCAAACCAATTTCTTGCTCATAGATGGAGCACAAAGCCATCTGAAATGAGAAGACAGAGGTATCTGTTTTCTTCCTGGAGTTTCACTAGTTTTTTTTCCTTTAGGATATTAGTTTGGTAGATTTGATTTTTGTTTGATGCAATGTGTTATTTTTTTTCCCTTTTCTAGCTCACTGCTGATCATCCCTGGGGCAAAATGATGGTGTCCTGTGAGCAGGCTCAGCTTATGGCAAATTTAGTCAAACTCATTAAAGCCAAGAAAGTTATTGAAATAGGTAAGAGTGTCACTTTGTAGTAAAATAAAACTCTTTGACTATCATTCTCCAAATACAGCCATGTTTAACATAAAATATCCAAATCCAGTAAGGTTCTGCATAGCTGTCAGGAAACAGGTGGGCAAACTACAGCGTGAAAAGGAGTGTCTGACTTGCACTTGGTTGCCACTTTGTCTAACTGTGCATTCAGTTTTGGTATCAGCACGGATGGTTCATCAATTCCAAGGCAATCTGAAAAACTGAGCTGGATAGATCTCTTGAGTCTTCAGCAGTTCCTGTATCAATTTCTTGCTAGAAGAAGATACTTTGCTGCACAGGCCCTGTATCAAATCCACTTTGCTTGATGCAGATATATTACCAGGATGTCCTGAAAGGCAGACTGATGCTGAGCAGCCAGATATGGGTTCCCACCATCTTCTTTCTTGGCCTGGCTGTTACCATTTCCTGGTATTTTGCTGCTCATCCAGTCTCTCTGGATTACACCTGCAAGACCAGACTCTGCCTTGTCTGTCCATGAGCCTTTTGGGAAAAGCTAACATGGACATTTGCTAAAAGATTGATTAAAAAAGAAAAAAAGAGTAAAAATTCCTCTCAAACTACCATTACATTAAAATGGAAGGAAAAATGAAAAACCTTTACTCTCTATTAACCAATTGCCATTCTTAATTCCTCTGGGGATTTTATTCCTGAAGAGAGCCCTGTCTAGTCCTTTTTCCATGATACAGTAAGTGTTGATGTCTCTTATGATTTTCCTAGGTGTTTTCACAGGTTATAATGCCTTGAATATGGCACTTGTCCTGCCAGATAATGGCCGAGTTATTGCCTGTGATGTAAATGAGGACTATGCCAAAATTGGAAGGCCACTGTGGAAGGAGGTAAGCACCACCTCCTGTACACAATGGGGACAGCTGCCTTTACATGTGAGAAGATTTTGATATTTTAGACTTGCACATTCACCCAGATGTATTCTTATCATTAAAGGAGGCTGATAGAGTTCAGTTTGGGAAGAAAAATAAGTGGTGTTTGGAACCTAGAAATAATAGAAAAACTATCTGAACCCCAGTCAATCCCTGAGTAAAGCCTACTAACAGGTTATTTCTTTACCACTTTTCATCAACACTGTTCTTTTTCATCTTAGGCAGGAGTAGAGCATAAAATTGACCTGCGGATTAAGCCAGCAATTCAAACACTTGGTAAGTAAACTGAAATAACCGATTGTTTCCCTTCCCTAGAAATAGAGGACGGATACAATAGATCCTCTTTTAAGATCAAATGTTGTAAATGCGATCCATTTTGCTAACAGGGAGGCAGTTTCTCTTATAATAAAAAGTGAAAATCTTTAGGAGTTCACAATTTTCCTACCTACTTGCAGAGAGGAAGAAAATGCTTGTCCTGTGTAGTGGTCTCTACTGGTCACTCACCTGTCCTGTCCATCACTTGGTTTAATCTATCAAGTACTATTGTTAGCTGCTTCTGGGAAAGCTGATTAAAACAGATTAATTAGACAAAGCCAAATTTCTCTTATCCATTGTCCATTTTTAGCAAGAATTCCTTTGTTAAGAGAGGAAAAGTTCCCTGAAAGGGCTGAGGTGCAGAAAAAATTCAGAAGCCAGTATGTAACTTAGACTGAATTGTGTTCAGAGAAGTTCAAATTTAGGATGTGCCAAAAGAGTGCAAGGCCATTAGTGAGGCAATGACTTTTCTCATTCAAAGAAAGAGAAAATGTGGGGCAGAGGAAATACTAATAAATGTTCTGAAAATGCAAGAAATTTTCTAGGATTGTTGGATGCAGAAAGTTTCCAGCAAAGGTGTTTGATAGATCCACAGATTGATGGAAAACCTTGTGTTACTTTCAAATCCATCCTTTCTAAAGAGGCAAATATAAGCAGCTTGCTGGTATGCATGCTTCTTGATGTCTGTCAAACTGCTCTCTCCAGGCACTGCTTCAGACAAAAAGATCTGCTCACAGAGGCTTAGGACAGGTTAGAGGGGTGGCAGAGGACCTTAGGAGATAGCAATCATCTCCTCTGGAACTGGCAATTTGGAAATCTCAGTCAAGAAGTCTCTTTAGGAGAACTTAAAATTGAATTCTATTTGCCTTGGCCCAGAGAGGGACCACGTACAGCAATTTTTTGCTGTACATATCCCTGACAGGATTTGTTCATGACCCATGTCATAACACTTGATCTGCAAGGAGAAATTAGCTTTTAGAATCTGTTCATAAAGTGAGAAAAATTCTAATCATGTCAAGAAAACAGTTCTCAGCTAAAAAAAAGCTGAAGGTGTAGAGTATGTCCAGTTTTAAAGTGCTTGACTTGTTTTTACTGTGCCTTTCAGCAGTCCAGCTGTATCCTCCAGGTTTGGAGGTACTCCACAAACTCCTAAGCATGCAGAACTCCGTAACTGCATATTTTATGGCGTACATAATGTCTAGATTGGTTTCTGTGGGATAAGCTTTTCTAGTAATTACCTGTGGAGGAATAGGCTGCCTGGTCAGGCAGAAGAAGGCAGCAGAAAACATTTAATGAGAACTTTGACACAAATGGATTACTTTTCCCTACACAACACTAACCAGGGTGTAACAACTCACTTTGTTGCTCATCTAGATGAACTGTGGGCCAGTGGAGAAGCAGAAACCTATGACTTTGCTTTCATTGATGCCGATAAAGAAAGCTACAATGAGTACTATGAAAAATGCTTGCGCCTCATAAAGAAAGGGGGAATAATAGCTATTGATAATGTAAGTACTGCAGTTCTGATGCTAATGCACTGGCAGTTACTGCTTCTGGCTGTGGGAAAAGAAAAAAAGTCATAGTGGAATTCTAGTCATGTGATTTCTGACCTACAGTTGTTTTGCTAATTGTGACATATTTGTTCCACATAACACAACAAAAAGAAAATTCAACATAAACTCTTTAGGTAAGCTATATAAAACACTAATAGAAAACAGAAAATTTTTTGGTATTCATTACAGAGAATGCTCTGTATTGTTCTGCTTTGTCTTGTAGTGCATTTATACTATGTATAGTACTTACACAAGATCAAAAGTAGCACTTGTAATCAGTAACTATTAATAACCTATCAATTAATTACTTTTACAAGAAACAAAGTATGTTAAATTTCAGGCACCTTGAGGGTTATGGTGGCAGCCAAATAGCTGCTTAAAATACCTATGTTTAAAGACTTTTTTTTTTGGCTTCAAATCTACAGTAGAAGTACAATTAACAAGTTCTGTGGACTCTCAGTCCCACTTATTTATGAGAGTTCCATGTCAGAGACCATTAGACGTCTGAAATACGACAAATAATATCAATTTCTAAAAAATGTACAGGAACTTTTCCAAAGCTTCCTTTGTGGTCCAAGGACCATATTGGAAGAAAGGAGGTGCATCATGTTTCTGTTTTCAATAGGTCTTTTGGAATGGAAAGGTGCTAAAACCAAGGAAGGATGATTTGGCAGCGCAGAGTATCCACCGCCTCAATGAGAAGCTTCTCAGAGATGCACGTGTCAATATCAGCATGCTCCCAATGGGGGATGGAGTCACATTAGCATTCAAGTTGTAACTCGAGGAAGCCCCACATATGGGAAATAGCAAGCAGCATCAAATCATCAGGAAAAATGCAGGTGGAACAGTATTTAATTAAATTAAAAATTTAATTTAACCTTTATCTCCACTGGATAGCATAGTCTGGGAAAGTAGACTTTAGGAGCAGCAGGATCCTAAGAGCAGCTAAGTAGAGAAGAGAGATTGATTATGAGATCTACTATGGTTTCTTACTTTAATTGTAATAAAGGAAATAAACTTATGTGGAATTGTCCTTGTAAGACAGTGGTTGAAAAAATCCCGCTCTATAGATTGTGCAAGTGACTCAATACAACAAAGTAATTTTCTGTCCTAGAAGAGCCTCTTGAGCAGTGGAATAATCGGTACTATCAAAAGGAAAAGAAGTGCAGTTTACTAATGTTTATAGTCATAATAGAAAAATGGATTTTTAATGAAATGACATCAAGGAGATTGCTAGCCTTCTCAGACTAAAAATACTGTATGTCATTCCTTGTCTTTGAAGGGTACTACAGAACAAGCCTCAAAAAGACACCATCTGAAAAAAAAAGTTCTTTTTAAAAGCTTGCCAAAGGACAAACAGGATTCCCAATACAGTAACTGTATTCTCTAAAACCTCTGTGCACAAGGACTGGATTTCTTTAACCTAGGTAACAGTGCAGGCAGATTTTTTTAAAGTCAGAATGAGAAAAAGCAAATGAGCAAGAAGTAAAACCAAAACAATTGTCACTCTCTTTCCTGTGTCACTCCCCCTTGCCCCCTGAAAGAAGCAACTTGCTAGTTGCTTGTTTCCTAGAAAGTTGCAAGCACCGAGTATTGGTGGCAAGCCTACGGAAGGATTATTATTGTATGAGGATGCAATGCAGCTGTTAACTGGCTATTCAAATCATTGCAAGCAGAGATTCCCTTCCCTAGGCAGCATGTAACAAAATTTCAGCCTGCAATTCTCTATTACAGATAAAAATTGATTAAATAAGAAACTGAAAATAAGATTTTACAGACAAACGCTCCACTAGTAACTGTTTTGGGGGACTGATAACACTGGAAGGGTATGTGTAGAGGAAAGAGATATTCAGTTTTGTTGATGTCCTGAAGGGAAGCCGTATCAGAGCTAAGAGAATCCTTTGTCCATTTGCTTAAACAATGCACTTGAATGACTCAAGGCACCCGGGGACAAAGATTGCAAGTCTCAGAATGTTTAAAACTGTCTACTTGGCCCATATTTTTGAAATTTCAGCTATGTGGCTTGGGTTCTGGTAAGGGGCAGAAGTTCAGAGCATGGCTCTTGCCTGTCTCAGACACTTGCCATAGTATACTGCAGTGGAGAGCAATGAAGAAAGGAAGCATTACATGATGGCTTCAGAGTAGAGTTATGACTGACAAGATCTCAATTCTATTTCTGTCACTTCCACTGAAAACCATGATTTAGCAAAGTGTATCAGGATGTGCTAAAGTAGTTTCCTGAATTGAGGACTGACTGCAAAATCCATGTCTGGGAGAAGGCCAGGACAGGGTGTGTGTTGCCCTTAAATGAGAATTTAAATAGGGCGTAAAGTTTGCCCAATTTCTTTTTCTGAGTACAGATTTACCCTCAGAGCTTCAAACCTTTGCCCTCCTCAAATTTCTTCTCTGCATGAAAGAAATAACACCTTATTAAATGCTTAGTCATGATAACAGCTCTGATGGAGTGGCTAAAGAGTTTACAGGATCATTACACATTTGCATGCAGAGCTTTTGGCCATGTTCTACTTCACAATTTTACTTTGTCAGTGGATACCAAAAGAATCCTAAGGGTTAAAAATACAAAATGGGACCCTTTAACAGCAGTGGCATCTTCTCAAATATTCCTGCTTTCAGAGGCTAGAGGCTGATAAACATGAGCAAGCCAGAAGCTGTTAAGAATCCATACCCTGCCTAAAAGTACCATGATGGCCTTTCCCAAGCATGGAGAAGTCACTGGAAGAAAAATCACAGATTCTGCAACTGTTTTACTACTATTTTCCAAGTTGCAAGAACCCTCTCAGTGAAGCTGAGCCAAAAATGGGCAAGCATCATGAGTATTTTTGCAAGAAACTGTCAAGTAAGAGCAACGTTCAAAACCAGTTACAAGCACTCATAGTTGATGAATTCAAAAACAAGTGTTCTTTCTGTGGTGGGAACTGGCAAAGTCCCCATTACCTATGCTAGAAGAAGACCTATCAAGTGCCTGAGGCTGAAGCCATGTGCAGCAGCCGGCTAGCATTTTGCTTCTGCTTTGGCTTCTGTTCCATTTTAAATATGCAGATCATAATGTGAGTATTTCATCAAACCTGTCTCCATCCTGATCACCTAATTACCATTAGAAAGAATAGCAATGTGTCCCTAAACTATAGATTGATGAGCCATCTGTAAGTGGAAACAAAGACCAGAAGGAAGCTTAATTGAATCAAATATTTAGAATACATTACTCTATCTTGTAGTTACTCAAAAACTGGCCTTCTCTTCAGGCTTCTGTCCTGCACATCTGGAATTCATCACCGCTAACTGCATTTAATCCTTCAACCTTACTATGAAGTGACTGCTGATAATATATAATTATGGTTTAATTCAAGTGGTGAATCAGCTATGGGGAATTTTGGGGGCAGTGGGAATTTAGACTTCCATTACCTGATGAGAATAGACCACCCAATAACGCAATGCTAGTCTTTGTCTCTCTCTAATGGAGACACCATGTGTGGAAGCCCATGGGTCTGCTGGGTGTGCTCACCCCTCTCAGGTAATACACCTGCCTGAGCTACTGCTCGCACTGTAGAGGCTCAGGATTTTCTGCCCCTGGAGAGGAGCTGACCCAGGGGCACAGCTGTTGCCCAAACCCTTCCAGCCAGCTGTTCCTGCAACACCAACATCTCTTCTGCTTGCAAGGGAGGACCCCAGAGGGGTCAGGTGACAAATGTTCAGCTGGGACTTGCTCAGAAGCAAGTGGAGCTAAGGATGGGTCATTAAACAAAAAACAATGACAACAACAACGAAAAAAGAATTCCCCCTAATGTGGTAACTCCCAGAAGCCACCATGAGAATTAAAACATGTAATGCTAATTGCTGGTTGGGTATCTGAGTCCCTGCTCCAAAGATGTCACATTCAAAACGGTATGGTATGATACTTATGTGGGTGACACGGAAGGGAACAGAAGACTTTTTAAGAGTAGGCTTTGCATCTCTACTAGCTAATTAAATGAGCAGGGCTGAGACTAGGTGCTCAGAAACCTATAGAGAAGACTGCCCCCAAAAAACCAACTCATTGTCCAATGGTAGAAAGACAGCTCAAGGCTCACGTTCTGCATTTTCAGTGCTGCAGCTTTTAATCTTGCTAGGACATTGGGGGATGAAGCAGGGAGTGTCCTCAGTCTCTCATGTTACTAAAGAAAGCAATGGCCTAAAGAAAAGCTGAGCTACTGAGTGTAACAACTTACGGGCATTTGTTGAACACAACTTACAGGCATTTGTTGAACCTCTGACACTGCTGTCACTCATTTTAACAAACTCAAGTGTTTTTAATCTGTTTGAATTCAGTCACGTTACACACAGACAGCGCTTTCTGTGAATTGCTGTTCATGGAAGACAATAAGCAAACTTGTGACAAAGCTCTTAGGATACAGAGAAAGGAACATGAATATAAACTTCATCCCAACTCCTTCCTTAGAGGCATGAGCAGTTCCCAGAAACCTTTGTGGCTCAGATCTGAGGGATATGCCGTATCTCAAGCACTGCGATCTTGATACTGGAGTGGCAACAGCAGCAAGTGCCATAATTGGCTCATTTTAGATGATGTAGTAGCATGCAGTTGGCTGTATCCGTGGTTATGTTCTGTTTATAACTTGAAGAAATTGATCCTAAATGGTCACAATGGGAGTAGAAAAGCTAAGACATCAGCACTGTTTCAAGAGATTTTTCTGCTTGTGTGCTGGCTTGGGCTGGAGGAGAGTTAATTTTTTTCATAGCAGCTAGTACAAGGCTATGTTTTGGGTTTGTGCTGGAAACAGTGTTGATGTTCCTCTCACTCCACTGCACCAAGGAACAGGCTGGGATGCATGAAAAATTGGGAGGAGGGAGAGCCAGGTCAGCTGACCCAAACTGACCGAAGGGATACCACATGGCATCATCAGCATATAAAATGGGGGGAAGAAGGAGGAAAGGGAGACATTCAGAGTGATGGTGTTTGTCTTCCCAAGTTATGTGTGATGGAGCCCTGCTTTCCTGGGCATGGCTTTCCTGCCTGCAGATGGGAAGTGGTAAATGAATTCCTTGTTTTTACAGCTTCTGCTTTGTTTATTAAGCTGTCTTTATCTCATCTTACAAGTTTTCTCACTTTGACCCTTCCAATTCTCTCCCCCATTGCATCAGAGGTGGTGAGGGAGCAGTGTGGGGCTTAGTTGCTAGTTGGGGCTAAACCACAACACCCTAGTAGCTGAGAAGAACACAGCTTGGTTTTATCCATCCCATCTACTGAAAGTGCACAGGTCTCCTCCATCGTGGCACCATGACACACTTCCTTGAGGAAGTGACAATGCTGAGTGGCTCCATCCCTTCTTCCAAAGGACAGCCAGACCAACACAGTTGAATAACCTAAAGCATCCCATGCACAAAAGATCTGGGTCCATCTCTGGGTGGTGTGCAGCACATTTGATTTTATTGCTCATGCCGTGTTAATGGGAGAGGCAGCACTATCACAGCCTTCCCAGAATGAAAACGTGGAAATCACAAATAGAACAAGAACGGTGTTTCGGGAAGGGCTTGCTGATGATATCCCAAACAATTGCTGAGCACTAGAATGACAAAGCTAATTTTTCTCTCTGTGCACACCTAAGAGCTGCAATGAGCATTTCCTGCCCCGGTGAGCACTGAAGTTTTTTCAGAGAAGCTTAAAGAAATTCTTTTGTTTCCTAACTCATCAGTTGCTCTGCTCTCTGGTGTGCCAAGCCTTTTCCCAGGGCTGTGGCATTTCTCTGCTGCTGCATATTGTGCCAGTGATTTGCACTAGATGAAAAGGCTTTGCACAAGTATAAAGCATTACCTCTGCATAATTCTAATCACACAAAATTGGTCTCATGCATTTGCAGCTACTCATGGTTTCTAAGTCACCTGTTTCATAATAATTTTTAAAGCAATGTTTTGAGAAAGGAAATGAGCAAACATAAAACCTGCAAAAGAAGGAAATTAATGTGGGATTTCAGACAAGTTATTTATCTTCCTTTTTGGCTCAGTGCAATACTGTAGGGATAAGCACATAACTAGCTGCTTGAATATTTACTCCTATTATAAGAAAAATAAACATTGCTGATAAGTCACTGCTTTCCAGGATTAGATTTCATATTTTAGAGACTGCTTTAAATTAATGCAGAAGCAAACATTATCTTTCCTTCTTATTCATATATTTCCCTAATGAGTTTGAAGCAAATTGTGCCTACTTATATTTTATGATTTTAAATAATTAAAACATTTTATGGAGGCAACTAAAATTCTCCCCAGAGTTAGCAGAAAGATTATTGATTGAACAGATCTCAGGCTACAAGGAAAAAATTATTATTTAGTTTAAAGGCTCATAATTTTATTCCTATTCACCTACTAAAAAACCAAGAGACTGTGCATTTTTCCAGCAGCCTTTTGAGTTATGCTGGGGTAGGGACTTGGGTTATGTTGGTGAGATGAAAGTAGTAACTTTTTGACATCATGAAATTAGATTTCAGAAGATAGTTAATGAGAAAGTGTTATTGCTGCTGTCACAAGTAAATGCAATACCTAAATACTGCACACCCACACAACACCACAGCATTCATTGGCCAAGATAAAGTCTTACTGTACATTTACAACACCAAGAATTTTAACCAATCCACAAATTTAAATTTAACAAATCCACAAATACAAAACATCAACAGAAGAAATCCACTCTCAGAGAGGACTGGTTCACAGGATACCCAGGCTGCCATGTCATGTGACATGGCCAAAGAAGTCCAAGGGTTATGGCACAGATGTCACTATCCTGTAGCACCCAACAACAGAAAAGGGGGATTCTTCCAGCATGAAAAGAAAAACAAACAAGCCACAACAACAAAAAAAAACCAAATCTAAAAGAGAGAAATGCATTTTAAAACAGGTGCAAAGAAACCTTCAAAAGAAGGGAAATGGATGCCTGCAAATTCGAATAGAAATAACAGCTGCAGGTAAAATTTAGGCTTATATGTAAGGAACCTAATGCATGTGTCCATGATGTCACCTTGTATCTTTTGTTTTGTGGGGTTTTAGAAAGCAAACATTAGGAGTTTACATTTAAAGGTAAGCAAAGCATGTAACTCCTTGGACTAGCAAAAAAAAAAACCCAAACAAACAAAAAAGCAACCAACCAAAGAAAAGACCCAAAACGCCTACAGTACTTAGCTCGTAAATTCTAATTTTGAGCATTATTTTTACCCTGCATTGCATGTCCGACCCTTTTGCTTGCAACAGCAAAATTCACACAGGCTGTGGCTCACAACTCTCAATAAGAGTATGTAAGGTATACATACCTTCATAAGGTATGTATTTTTCCATCTGCCTACTATAAGTTAATGCTGCTGATTGCTACAAATCAAAACCTGGAAAGCCAAGGAGCAGGAACAGCTGCAACCAGCAGAACTGGAAAGATTTATCAGCCAACAATGGACACCTTTGGATTCAAGCAGAGGTGTAAAGACTACATGGGGTCAGGGAGGGAGTGGGCAATGAGATCTCCCTGCCGCTCTGTGTGGAGGGATGCACATCTGTCTCCACCTCTGGCAATGTTCAGCTCCACAAACAGAGGTGAGAAAGAGTCCCTCAGGTGCCTTCACCAGCTTCCACCCAGCTACCAGTGTCTCCTCAGCTTCCTGGGCACATCAGCAGAGTTTTGGCATGTCATTTCCAGTGTCACCTTCAACATCCTCCAGCCATCTAAATGTCAGCTGCATGAAATGCTCTCCCACGACACTTAATCAATCTTTTCTATATAGTGTAATTAGTGGGGTCATTCCAAAGCAGAAAGCCATGGTTAACTGTGCAACTACTGTGCCATCATGTATCATAACAAAGAGATTAACACAACCTGAAAGAAAGAGCAGAACCCTCCTTGGTTTCCTTTAAGCAGCAGAGCTAGATTATGTTCCAGTGAGCCTCAAAGACATCCCCAGTGAGGAGCAGCATTAATTCACTATCAAAGTACAATTACAAACAACACACACTAGGTCAAACTCCTGACAAAATGATTCCTGTGCAAAAATCTGCAGTTTCTCTACAGATGTTTAGAGCCAGATTCTATATCACCACCTCTGAGTCTTCCCACAGCTATTGTGGATTTTAGGCAGAGTCATTTCTTGGGAGCTCTTCCCACCAACAAGCAGTAGTCCCTCTCCTCAGATCAGGAGTACCATCAAGACCCCATAAGGTGTCCTGCAGAGCATCTGTGCCACAGTACCAAAGCTGAGCTCCCCTGGCCTGCTGCATGAAATCAGACCTATCCTCACAGTTCTGAGACTGATCCAAGATACCACTGAAGACTAACTAAAAGGAGGCAAAAGCACAGACACATTTAATCAACACCCAGAGACCCAGCACTTAAATTCCTTCTGTCATTACAGAGGGTGTCTCAGGTACCATCAAGCCCATCTCACGCCCCTCTCTCATGCAGCTTTTGTTACTTTGATGGCTGCTACCAAATTTTCCTTTCTTGATTTTCAATGTTGTCACTCACCATATATTGAGCCACCCTTTAGCTCAAGCTTAAATTCAAGTGTATATTTAAACTTCCACACACAGACTAGGGTAAACTCTTAAAGAACACTTTAGACGTGCAGATAGGGTGTGTCTGCCTGCCTGCTGACCTTAGGAACCATTTATGGTCATCCCTACAAACTACACTAAAGCTACGTGATTAAGGCTGCAAAGCTAAGCACTGAAAATGTTGCAAAAGACTAATCAAACTTGCACAAGCAATCAATTTTGACAGCCCCTATTACATGTAAGCATTATAATACAGATTTTAATTTTATGATCAAATGTTTCTGTATTCAACCTTTGATGTGGTCCTTCCTGACCTTATTGAGTTTCACATTACTTTTTTTGCCTTCAGGCTAATAAACTGAGAACCTATAAAGAGGAAAATAGCTGGCTTTCAGCAGTCTGTGCCAGTGGAAGATTCCTAGATCTTGGAAGGGCCAAGCAGATTTGTGGTCACAATTCTCTAGCAAAAGAAGTAGATAAAATCAGGGAATCGCCAGAAGTTGTTACAACTGCCTTTTCTGTGTTTAATTATCTTAATTTCCTGCTTTGCATTTATCTTACTTCATAAAAGAAAATTGGACTGTGACAGCTACATCAACACCAAGTCATTTCAGCTAACTCCCTGTGCTTTTTCTCCAAGGGATTCAAGGCTGTAAGTCAAAGGACAGAAAAACAGAGGAGAGGTAACAACAGGTTTTCCACAGTTAATCTGTAAAGGAAAGCTTCAATTAAAATTAGAGCCTTTCTTCTTCTGGAAAGGTCACATTTTGAATGCTTTTCTGCTCCTCAGCTGTTCTCTCCCTGGCTGCTATGCAGGCTGAGGTCTTTGTGCCTGTAACCCTGCCCTCAAGTACCCACCAGCTTCTGTGCAGGCAGCTCAGCTCACAGGCCAAGGCAGGCCTGTACCCCCTCCCACCCAAGGAAAGCACAGCTGCACTCCACAGTGTGGCCCCCAGGCACCCCAGGCCCACCAGACCAGACACGCGACACACCATGTTTTTAATTCAGGAAATCCCAGACAGAAATGTGAGTACAATCTCATTTTGTGAACAAGAAACATAATCAGCTTCACACAAAAGGTTTGTAAGGCAGTAGGTACGTGTTTTCTACGAGCCCTGCTCTCTCTGCTCACCAGTGACTCATGCTTTGCTAAACCCAGAGAGGGGCCAAGGACAACCACCTTGTGCATACTCCTCTGGCATTGGGGTGTGCCACGAGTTAGCAGGAGCTGTGCCCAGGAGAAGCTGCTACTCAAGACTGTGCTGGGACTGCATGTACATCTCTGCTACAGCAGCCCACACAGAAAAGGAAAAGTTAGGAAATGGAACTCCGAGCCAGAATGATTTGAAAAAGAGAAGGTGTTTTAGTTTGGTTGTCCTGCCTTGGCAGAGAGGCTATCAAAACTGCTACATCAGTTCTCACTCATTAACTCATCTCATCATGGACATGATAAAGCTAAACCAGGGGAGCCTCAGGCTATTTAAGTTAACTGCAAACAATTTCAACACAAGCTCACATACTCTAAATGCAGAGAGGACCTGTGCTACAAACCATTAAAACTCACCCAAAAGCCTACTAATCTTGCACCAGGACTAAATGCTGTACCAGGTTTCCTAAGGTACTTCAGAAGAGTAATACAAAAGTAAAATATTTTCTCAAACACAGTGGAAGATCAGCCACAGTAAATTACAGCACCATGAAGAACTATTTGTGAATTACAGTTCTCTTAAAAACATTTCATAAAACATTGATGCCTGAAACACAGACATACACTCACCTAGTGCCATCTCTCTCAGGGCAAATTCTGCAGCTGACAGCATAGAGGGCCACCACCTCTGCTTGCCACATCCAGGGAACGTCTGTCAAAGCTGGTTCGATTCAGACCAGCAAATGAACCTCCCAGGTATGACAGCAAGAGCTGCTACACACTCCATCACCAATGGGCAGGCTTCTATTAGGGCTAAAGGACACACAGTGTACATCACCACCAAGAGAAAGCAAAAATACTCCCTACCCTGCTCCCCAAAGCACATGCTGACAATTAGAGAAATGAAAATGACACCAGGTGTTTCCTGTGAACAGTTACAACCCACCCAATCCACTCTACAAGGTACCAAGGGAAAAACTCACTATAGCTGTCAATTTGGCCTGGGCCCAGGCTCAGCCCCCTGCACCAGGGCAGCTGGCAATACACCCACGTCCCCAATTTCCCAGGAGCTGAGGGATTCAACACAACTAGCAAATAGGTGTTTGCATGCTCTGCTTGGAAGGGAAACAAAGCCCCAAAGACCAACAAGGGTCCCCAAAGAGGACAAGATTAGGCAGCATCCAGGAAGAGGCCATGGGCAGCCTGGGGCAGCAGTTGACTACCCAGCACCATGGATGCACTAGTCTTCTGGTTTTGTCCAGGTAAGATGGATTTGGTATGTTCATGAACAAAACAGGCCAAACAAAAGTTATGTCTGCTCCCTATCCTCAACTGAAATATTCTGCACAGCAACTTTCTAACAGCCCCTCTGTGTGCAGGAGTTGGTGGTCCAGTTACTCCTCACAGCAGCACTAACCACTTCTGCCCTATGACACCAGCAGCTCAAAAAGCAAAGACTGGTGCTTCACCACAGCATCACAGAATCACCAAATCAATTAGGCTGGAAAAAAGATGTCAGAGATCATTGAGTCCAACCATTGAGTCCAAACACCCCTATGTCAACTAGACCATGGCACTGAGTGTGTCCAGTCTTTTCTTAAACACCTCCTAGGACAGACCCTCCCTGGGCAGTCCATTCCGATATTTAATCACCTTTTCTGTGAAGAAATTCCTCCTAATGTCTAAGCTAAGCCTCCCCTAGTACAGCTTGAGGCTATGTCCTCTCATCCTGTCACCAGTTGCCTGGGAGAAGAGGCTGACCCCAGCCTGGCTACACCCTCCCTTCAGGTAGTTGTAGATAGTGATAAAGTCACCTCTGAGCCTCCTTTTCTCCAGGCTAAACAACTCCAGCTCTCTCAGCTGCTCCTTACAGTACTTACCTTGACCTTTCACCAGCTCTGCTGCCCTTCTCTGGACATGTTCCAGCACCTCAATGTTCTTCCTGAGCTGAGGGGCCCAGAACTGGACACAGTACTCAAGCTGTGGCCTCATCAGTGCCCAAAGGGACAATCACTTCCCTAGATCACATAATTTCTCATACAAGCCAGCATGCCATTGGCCTTCTTGGCCACCTGGACATACTCCTGGCCACATCCACACGAGACAGGCCCTTACAAGACTTGCTGGCCTCTCTTCCCTGTCCCCATGCTCCAGTGGGTTGATTGACACTTAAAGTACAATTAATTGCAAAGATGAGGGAAGAGTTTGTGAGCTACTCACACTGTAGCAGTGTGCAGTCCCTGCTGCAGCCATGTGCCCTCACTTCTAACACATCCTGTGGCCATCACAGCGTTGGTCCAGCCTCACCACACTGCCTGATGCCACCAGACATGGGAATACCACCAGTCAGCAATGTTTGGAATCCTTCCCCTTTGCCTGCTGGGTTTTGCCAGCTGGTGTGCCCTGTCCTCCTGCTAGCAAGTGTTTCTTATAGCCAAGGGTGGCCACAACATCTCTTTGGAAATAAAGGTATCGCAAGCCATTTGGGGATTTCTTCTGGAAAAGTCACGTCAGGAGCAGAGCAGCAGTCGGAAGACAACTTCTTGTGTTAATTAATTCCGTTTAGACAGGGAAGTGGATACTCCGAGGAGCCAGCTGCCGCAGGCCGTGAGAACAGCGCTAGCTGCTCCCTCAGAGCCGACGGGCGCTGCCCGGGTCTCAGTCGCAGGGATAGAGCACACCGAGTGCCGGCGTTTCCTCCTCTAATTCTATTTCTTTCTCTCAGAGTCAGCTCGGGCTCGCTGCCACCATCATTTCCCACTGCCTCCCTCGGTCGGTGGGTTGGGGACGGTGCCCGCCGGAGCGGCTCCTCCTGAGGGCGCAACGGCGGCGTGAGGGGAGCACCGGTGGCCACCAGGTGGCGCCCGCGGCCCGCGGCGGACTCGGGGCGGGCGCTCGGCGCCCCGATGGCGGCAGCGGCCCCGGCGGCCTGGGGCGATCGACCCTCATCGCCACAGCCTCGGAGCGGCCCCGCACCCGGCCGGCTTGGGGCGATCGCCCCCTCATCGCCAGAGCCGTGGCACGGACGGCAGTGGATCAGGAGGAACAGTAGGCTGGCAACAAAGCTCGCTTGGAAGCTGCCGGGAAAACATCCCGGACCGTGCTGGAGAGAATACGCACACACCCCCCTCCCCACGCCGCAGCCGAACTCCAACCACAGTATAGCGAAACTTAGCATTTCTTAAGCGAAGGAGCCACGTGTGCGCACTAAAGAGTCATTTAAAGTGTATTTTCAATAATGCCACCATAGACCGCTAAGAATCTGAGGGCAGAGCTCACTGGTTCCTTGTGAGCACCCACCTCAGTTCTCCCCTCCGTGCCGTCTCAGGCGGAGAGCGGGTAGCTCAGGCTGAAGCGATGAAGCACAGCGAGAGATAAGGGACATTTCTGTAATAGCCATTTAGTGTTTTAATAGTCATAGGAACACAGGCAAAGAAAACAAAAAAAAAGTTAGGAAGCGCTAAGAATGCCAAACCCTTAAACAGCGTCATTGCTTCAAGCATTAGGATCTTCTCCCATGGATCCAGGACAAAAAACATCCCATGAAAAAACCCACAAACCCTCGAAATATTTCTGATTTGTGTGCTACTGTTCACCAGCAAGTGTACTGCAAGTACTGCCGTGGTATTGGGCTCAGCAGAAAATTCTCATTTAAAAAGATACTGAAGGGCAAATATTTGCAGCCGAAACAGTCCATGCTTGCCATCTTTAAGGGTCTGTCAGCACTTTTCCCAACACCAGCAGATAAATGAGGGTAGATATGAACCAAATCTCACCTCACATTTTGTCTAATAGCATTTTCATTAATTTTAATTGCATATTCTCAGAAATTACTTTGCATAAAGTTTTCTTCTTTTTACATGAGCATTTATATTGAACTTGTAGCTAAAGTAAAAGATGCTGTACATTATGCTCAGAAAAATCCGGTTGTTTATTGCTTCCCATTTGACCCAGCAGCATGTGGAAAGAAGGACCCAAAGCACAACTAAAAGGCAGAAACAATCACGGGAAAGGAAATACTATTAAATACAATGAATGCACACTACACTAATGGATATCATCTATGTTTTTATTACTATTCCAGATTGGGAGCAGAAACATTCCACTGCAAAGGGAAACTGACAAACACAATAAAACCACTTACAATAAATGTAGCCTTTCACGCCACGTAACAACCCAACCAGCTTTTTCTTTGGGTTTCCCCTCCTGCCAGTTGGTTCCCAGGAAGCATTTCTGCCATTAAGACACCACTGCTATCGGTGTGAGCCAGTTTTATCATTACTGACTCGCCTTGCATAGAATTGCTTCTGGTTTTGTTCACTGGTTTGATAAGGAACAAGGACCTTTGGTAGATGCATGGCTGAATCATCCGTGCATGAGCTGTCTCTTGTTTGCCCGGTTCTACTTCCCCCATGAATCAAATGCGTATTTGTGCCCGGCCGACGGCCTGCTGCAGCAATGAGCCGAACACCAGAACAGGACATTAGAGGGCAGCAAGCACCCTTACTGCTGCCTCGCTTTATCCAGTGCCAAGGGGAAGGTAAAAACCCCTGTCCCAACGCCTGGGGGCGAAAGGTTTCCCTGCCCATTTCAGAATAATTCCAATTTCCTGCGTTTGAACAACTGTAGTGTGCAAGAGGCAGATTTAGGAATGTACCACACCCAGCTAAAGCACGTGAAGAGTGCACGGTTAAGTGAACCAACCTGGAAAATTTCTACAGCACAGGAAGACCATAAACGTTCAGGACACTCAGACAGTAACTCATGAAATCCAGGGTATCATAAGCTCATGTGAAAGGACTTTTATTTATGAAAGTGTGATTAAGTCTCCTTGCAATATACACAGACACCCCCTACTCCAGCTGTACCAGGCAGGAATGCAATGCTACAGTTCACACAAACAAGATGCAGAACGATGCTCTGGTCATTGGTTATCTCAAGTGGTGGGGGGGGTTTTATTCAGGACACCTGAGGAAAGGCTGTCTGGCACTGAAAGTTATCGTTAAGGCTTTTTACATATTTTAATAAAATGGAGCTATATAAACTACCAACATTCCTTACCACAAAACTCCAGTTACACCACAAGCTTCTGTAACAGTTGAAAACTTTGAAAGCCATTTTTAATAAGCCTTGAGAGATATTAAGAAAAAGACACTGAATTTCCTTTTCATGTTCAAAGTAGTGATTTATGACGGAATATTTTAGAAAAACTCACATTTTCAGTTCTCTTAACTACTGCAGAGCCCTTTTACTTCTCCAGTTGCTTATCAGCACTTTAACAAATACAACTACTTAAGGTTTAAAGGCTGAGCACTGGTAAGTCATGCACATTTACAAAGAGTAAAATGAATAGGCTCAAGTTTTCCATTACTAATTTTTAAGAGTTGAAGAGAAACTCAGCAATATGTGCTTTTATCTCACTTATCCATTTTGTGACCTCAGGAAAAAAAATATCTAGAGGAGCAAGTAGTGAAGAAAAAGGTTACAGTGTTTGCTTCTAAAATAAAAAAAACCCACAACCCACAAACCACCACCACCAAAACCAGTCAATTACAGCCCTATCAAAAGCTGAGAAACATCAGTGTCACTGGTTTAAGGATAGAAACAAGGCATCATTCATAACCACAAGACACAATCCACTATTTGCCTGGGTGCTGCAGCTGGACAATGCATACAGGCACACAACGTTTCAGGAAGTAGTTTTTGGTTTTGGTAGGTTGGTTTGTTTGGGGGATTTTTTGGTGGTTTGTTTTGGTTTGGTTTTTTAAGGTTTTAGGTTTTCTTTTTGTGGTTTTTGTATCAGAAGCCTAGTCTTTGTGAGGCACCAAAGATGGTTATACTGAAAAGAAAATACATGCAAAAATTCAATGTCTGGCTGCATGGTCTCAAGCTTATAAGTGGTCTAGCACATAAAACCACCTCAAACTGAAAATACACACTATGGACCTTAACATGCAATGACAGCAACGAATTGCACCTCACGTGTTTCTTCCACCCTAAATGGTAGAAATGCAACTCTGACAAGGGTATTTAGTGACAACAGCGGTAAAGGTACTCCACAGCACAAATGCTTCACGATCATGTAAGAAAACTAGTCAAGCACTACCAAGCCTGCTCAGGAGCCTGAGCTGGAGGCTTAAACTCTACTCTTGTCTTCTGCAAAGAAGGTGGCTCAGCTAATCCACAGCTAAAGCCTAAACAGGCAGATTGTAACAGAGCGCTTCATGTGAGAATTTCAGTCTGAGGGCAACAATGCAGGATGGAACAAGACCTCGAGCAAATCACTGATACTTTTAGGGGCATTAATTTTAATCCAGTATCAACTGATAATACTTTCAAACCAGGCAGAGCTTCCTGATCATGAGTCAGCCACCTGCACTATGAAGGGAGCTGCTGTGAACCACTGACAGACTAAGTATCAAGACACCCTTCTCAGCTATGACTGTCTTAAGAAGTAGGCTCCAGGCATTCCCCCAAGCTCAGTAAATTCCAACTCTTAAATGTAAGCAGTGCAACTACACATATTTAATATATTCCACATTAAAAGCATTCACAGCTAGTTCAGCCTTCAGGGATGTTAGGTTCACAGACTAAATATCCCTCATATGTCTATTCTCTCACTACTATTCTGGAAAAACATGAGAGTCTTCCCATTATTCTGCAAGTTTCTGGACTTAAAATGGGTCCAAGATTTGTTAGTTAAAGGGAAAGCAAGATCAGATGCATTTTCCTCCATCTCCATTTAAAATTGTCTTTATTTCAATCATTTTAAGCAGAAACCTCTCATAGCAGTTGGGATAAGCAGGCTGTTATACCATTACACTGTTACATTCAATTGCAGAGATACATCTCACTTCATACAAATATAAGCAAAAGGTGTGTTTGTGGTGAGGTTTTTCAAGGAACATTTCGTAAATGTCTCAGTGTGTCAAGTACATTGATCTGCACTTTTTGCATCAGGAGACCAGCTAGGAACACAGTACATCTCAACCGTGGATCACAGGGGGAATGAAACCATTGTGTTATGACAAACCTTACCTGACAGAAAAGCACATTCAATTTGCTTGAGGAATCCAACTGTTCACCTATACTCAGTATTGTCATGGGTGGGGGTCCTTAATTGCACAAAGGTACAGAGCACTACTTCTTGGATTACTTAAAGTTAAAACTTAACTGAGCACTACCCTCATATCTTTACTCTTAAAATATCTGAGGCACAAGTATGTGTGTGTACTTGTTTTATTCATAATTTGTCTTGGGATACCAAATGTATTTCTAGTTCAGGTCATTCAACAAAATTGTTGACCTCATTTCAAAACATCCAGTGATCCATTTTTCATTCAATGGCAATATCGAATGTTAAAAGGAACATAAAAACAAACATGCACACAATTGTACAGTTTTCATAGATGTCTATTTCATTATTTGTGGGTAGCGCATTAAACAGTTAAATACATTTAAATAATGTTTAAGTGGCTGCACTAATGCAGAATTTTAACTAGATGGGTAACCAATTTAACTAGAAACCAGCTAACAAGTAACTGTCTAAATACTTCAAATACAGCTCTTGTTCTAGGTCATCCTTCCTGGAAAAAAAGCCTGCTGGTCACATTGGAAATACATTTTAAGGCCAAATTCTTCTGATATCCCTTCTCTGCAGCAGTTTCTTCACCTTTTTAAGCCTCCAATTCCAGGCCAAGACCAAGTTTATGGCCACCAGCATTGATGCTCTTTCCATCTATCAGGGCAGACAGTGTAAGCTTCACACCTGTAAGATTTTTAAGCAGCATGTTTACAACACACACAGTAGCTTTCATGCAATTTAACTTCTGTCATTACAAGTCTTTTCTCTAAAGATTTTTAGAGAAGAATTCATTTACCCATGAAATCTACTGAAAGTCACACAAAGAAAGCTTTATGATTTTTGTGAACAGTTATAAAGTCAATATATGAAGTCTAATTGCTAAATACACAAGAGTTCTCCTTTCCTGCATTACGACATGCAAAGGAGGAGGAAAACTGTGCAGGGACAGACACTCCTACTTATAAATAAGGAACTAACCAATGGTAATACAGCCTTTACAGGTGCTTTCATACTTAAGCGGAACAAGTCAAGTTCTGGAGGGTTTTTTTACTAAATAAGAAGAGCAGGAAGTGTGGGATTTTGATAATTAATCATAATTTGAAGACCTGTTATCATTCAACATGGTATGACTGGACAAAGCAGTGCCAAAAAAGAAGACGTGCTTTGCCAGGCCTAAAGCTAAGCTGTCAAACTTAATACAGTGCACTCCTGCACAGACCAGTGAAGAATATAATACATTAATACCATTAGATAAAACAGAATTTGTCTTGTTTAGATAAAGGTTTGATACTGAAGCTACTGTAAAATATCTACTTGGCCTTCAAAGAAAAAAATATTCTGAAGGAAAACAATTGCATATAAATGCAGAGATCTCAATTTTCAGGATGCATGGAAGATATATATGTGACATAATTCACATGAGAGCTCTTACCTGGCCTCAGGGTCTGGGTGTAACCCACTCCAACTAGACTTGCATTGTTCACTTTTGCCTAAAAAAAAAAAAAGCAACTGAAATGTTGTAACTGATTAGTTGTTACCATTCACAATCTAGAATAACTGTGGCAACACTGCTGTTATCAGTTCACCCAAATTTTGTCCGCTCTTTCAGTACACCTGTGTTTCTCTCCTTCCAGCTATGCCCCTCAACTTACAGCTGAAGCAGTAACATTTTGAAGCAATAACAAATTTAAGAGCAGAGGGAATGTAAGCGCGGGGAGAACTGTTATTGGAATGTGGTTTTGCAGGTGAACTTCACCACTTCCACTTTATCAGAAGGCCAGAGCCATTTACCAGCAGTCTCCCAAAAAATGCAACATCAGAAGACTCCTCCATGTTCATATTATTACACAGAAATTACTACCTGCAAGTCCAATCAGTCACGCAGCAAACATTTTGTAATATGATCATAAACAATTTGTACTCAATTATTTATCTCACTTTGCATCACTTCCTCAACAGAATGATTCCAACTTTGCAACACCCAGGAAACTTTGTTGCTTATCAACTTTTAACCAGTATTGCCAGAGTTCTTACCATGACAATGTGACAGAGCTCCCCAAAAACTGTTTTAAAAAAAAAAAATCTGTAAACTTACAGAATCGGAAACAAACATTTTTTTAAATTATGTTTTTCTTTTAATAAGTACAGTAGGATCCCTAACATAAGCACATTTGACAGTCAGATTCTATGAGACTTTGCTGTAAGCAACATTACAGAATTTAAATACTGCTGGTTTAATTATAATTGCCTAGACTGTAAGAGTAATTCCTGCAAGGCCTCCTAGCCTATTTTGTAGTAATAACACACGGATCCACAGCAACTGAAAATACACTGTACTCTGCACAACCCTTCAGGTTACAGCCATACTTACTGAAACAGAAGCAGTGCAATCCAGCTTGTATTTAGCTGCAATGCCAAAGCGAGTGCTGTTGCTACCAGCTGTCCAAGCCAGGTTTACAGCAGTTTCAAGACAGTCACTCACTTTTTGGTAAATTGACCCACCAAATTCGGAACCATCATTGCTGCACAAATTAAGAGAAAAGTTAGTTTCCTATTTACATAGTCCAGTCCTTTCCCCCCCCCTTTTTTTTTAATTACTTCAGATTTTTATTCAAATAAGAATTTCAAAAGTTTGAGTTGTTTCACATTTTTTGACAAGAGAAGGGGAGATGAACAAAGGCTTCAGGGCAAAATTAAATGGCAGTAATTCATGGAAATAAAAAGGCATTTCAGAGTGCTACAGCTAATTCTCACGTTAATTGTCAAACAAAGTCCTTGAACAAAATTCCAGATCACATCCTCAAAAAACTGCCTGATATGTTTTAATGGTTACAAAATGGGCCTTCTGAATTATATGATTATTGAATACGTGAAACTCCTAGAGAACTAGATGACCTTTCAAAACTCTGTCACAATGTTTTTAGATTAGTGAATTGAAACAGAATTCTTATAGCCTGGACTCTAAAGTATTCTATAGTTTTCTCCTATATGCCTCAATTTCCGTGAATTCAGACAGATACAATCCCCATGCCTTCCCTTCAAAAGCAGAAACTTTTAACTATCTAAACACACTAGAACTCCACCAATTTTATTAATTTGGATTGAAAACACTATGTGTTTCAGTAGTTTTTGATCAGATTGCTCTGAAGTAAGATCTAAAGGCAGGAAGTCTGAAGAAAGATGTCTTACACTTGTTTACACTGTTTCATGCACTCTTAATCCCTGACAGGCAAGAAGATGAACCTGCACAAAAACCAAAGCTCTAGTCTTATTCTAGGAACTACTACAGCATTACTGCAACAGTAATTACTACCTCTAACAAATCTACTGCCCTTAAATTGCAATCAGCTACAATTCAATTTAATGGGATAGCCAGAAAAAGCATTATGATCAGTTCTGCACAACTGAAGTATTGCACTTCCAATTTGCACTACTTCAGTATATGGCAAGCTGTATCACATATGCTGCAAGTGCTACCCAGCCACAGGTGTTTACTGTTTTGAAAAAGAGAGATACAAAGTATCATTTACATTTATTTAGAGTTTCCTACTGAAAAACACACTCCATTAATGGCCTTGTAAGCACCTCTTGATATTTCAAGCATTTGTATTTTGACTAGAAGGAAAGGTAAAGAAAGCCTACTACTGGAAAGCTGGAGAAGTTTTTTCAGTACTTACACATTAGTGTGCAGTTGGAAGTCTCCAGTCTTGTAACCCACAGAGAAATTATTTCTTGTTAATTTTGATTTGGCACTATCAAAAGTCATCTGATAACCAGCAAGCCAGCCTTCATAACCAAAGACAGCTGAACCATGGATTGCAGGCCCGGCAAAGTCAAAGTCAACATCACAACCTAGGTTTATGCATTCCCGTTTATAAGTTGACTTAATTTTACCACTTTTCTTTCTGAAACAGAGAAAAGAGTTATCTTAAGACAAGCATACATGATCTTCCTCAATGACCTGCCAAATTCAAGCCCTATGACTCTACACAATGTCTCTAAATGCCTTGCACATGCATCCCCTGGACCAGGCAAAAGCACAGCCAGAGCACCCAGGGCTATGGCAAACAGGTATTTTCTGATGAATGCAGCAGCAGTTTCATGCTTCCTGCAATCTTCCAGATATTTCTATCCCAAAAAATAAGCAAAGTTGTGAAATGTGCAATACTAACCCCATAGTGGTGTCATGGTAAAGAGCAGAAGCCTTTAGCATTGGGATTTGCTAAGCTGGATCAACAGCAAACCATACAAACATCTCTGTCAACACCACAGACCAGATCAATGGACCTGTTACTCCCTAAATAAGGCAAAAATATTAACAATTCTTACCCTGTATTTGGTGAGAAAGTTGTATCAAATGTCAACTTCAAGCCTCTGGCAATCTAATTGAAGGGGGAAGAAGATAAAACTATAAATTCAGTTCTTACACAGAGGTAAAACAAATAAATAGTCTCCTAATCTATTACCTGATCTTCAATTGCAATTTCTGTTCCCAGAGTGTTATCTGTGTTCCATTTTTCTGTGAAAGTCAGACCATACTCAGCCCACTTGTATTTGGTCTCCAAGCTCCCATTCACTTTTCCAGTGTCTGTGTTCGATGAACCAGATGTCGTGAATTCCTAAAAAGCATAGAAGATACATGTGATCCTGAAAGCATTACACAGTGTTTCCTTCAGCAAGCACTAAGATCTTTATATGGAAAAAAATTAAAATCAGTAGAAGAGAGAATAGCACAACCAAGAAGAATTAATGACTCATGCCCACATGGAGTTCTCCCCACAATCCCCATCTCAACTGCAGTGTTCCTGCCACTACTACAAAATGTACAAGTTGGTGGATTAACTCCAAAGCAAGACAGTAGCCACCATGAGGATTCTCCTCTAAAGCAGCAACAAGTTCTTGAAATGTAAGGCTCAGTTTCATACTCCCAATGAGCAACTTAAAAACCAAACCAAGAGCCAAGAACACTATTAGGCACGTATTACAACTCCAGTAAAACGATTTGAGAATCATATATGTATTTTTATTACTCTTGTCAACCATCCCTGAAGACAGTGTGAACTGTAAAATGTCACAGAATGGCACCATTTTTCAAATTGGGGGTGGGTGGATGTGGGGTTTTTTTGTTGTTTGGGTTGGGGTTTTAACTGTGTTTAAAAGAGTTCTGAGTCTGCCCAATACATTAGCCTTTCACACCTTTTACTGACACCTACAAAATTCCTATTGCCCTGCCACTTTGGTTCAATGACACACAGGAGTAACACCCAAGTTTGAAGTGGGAGCTAAGCAAACAGCCTGGGTTTATAGTATGTTATGATCTGACTTGGAATTCTTGAAAGTAACTTAGAAGTCAACAGGATCACTCACATTTCTTTATTAAAGGAAGTAATCACTGATGTCTCTCACTATTTGGATTCTCACGAAGAACAGAATGAATAGTTTCTATGTACCACTATTCAAAAACTGAAGGTAATTAGAAGTGGAAACCAGGTTTGCAAATACCTGTTAAAATACTTTTTCCAGTGAAAAATTATTGCCCTTATGATTTATGAAGTCCTTTATTTCAACTTTTTAAAACATATAAATAAACATTTTTATCTCTGTCTTCCTCCATACACGACATTATTTTCAAACAGACTTCTCACACTCACCTTCCCCAGAAGGAAACACAGATTTGAAATTCCAAGTCCTTAATCACTCTTACAGCAAAAGCCCCAAGAGCACACAACAAACACGGTTGAGACTTCTCTTTAACAGTGGCTGATCAAGTTTGACCTTGTCCAAGACATTTACTTGTATTGCTAGTGACCCACTACAACTA
This sequence comes from Nicator chloris, assembly GCA_013400495.1. NCBI lineage: Eukaryota > Metazoa > Chordata > Aves > Passeriformes > Pycnonotidae > Nicator > Nicator chloris. The sequence continues at coordinate 35,889 of WAAE01004608.1, forward strand.
GTGACCATGCACAGTTGCATAATTCTAGTAGGTCTATTTCTTGGCAAGGGATGGAAACTACACAAATACCTTCAGCTTTAACTTATTGCTTTGTGCTATTCCTACTGCACAGGGTCTATGTGACTGTAACTATTGGAGCAATAGCTTCAAGAGAAGCAAATTATTATATTATCTCTGCCTTAAAACATCTGTAGAACATATATGCCAGCAATTTCTCCTCCGAGGAAGGATGGCTTGTAACTGATACAGGATTCACATTAGGGCTTGGATTTTGGAGAGAGTTTTACCAGCATAACTGGTAGTCCTCCAGAGAAACAAGCTACAGTAGGAACAACTACCTCTGTAATAGGGCTCTTGCAAACTGTGCTTCAGTTGGCATACAGACTTCTAGAACAAACAGAGCATATAACCCACAAACCTTGTTTCTAACAGCAAATTATACTGCTCAGGCTCCAGTTATGGGGAGAAAAAATAAATCTACCTTTATATCTTGCACAGTCTGCTCTAGAAATAGACAAAGAGTTACAGGGGACACTGCTTGCATGACCAAGACATCTTGCATGGAACACTACTGCAACGTTTTAGTACCTAGAGGAGCCAAAGATTCAACATGCTTATTCAATGCCAACTACTTCATACAAGAATCAAGATGCCAGAAATTTCCACAAAACAGTATCACAAGGTAATCCAGAAATAAAATCTGTATAGTATAATTGGTATATTAAAATACTTTATTTATTCACCTCAGCTTTTAAGACCAGGGACAAGTAATAAATCCTTTTATTATACAAAGATTACTGAACAAGGCAATATTCCCGAAATATTCAGATTTTTAGGGGCTTCTGAAATTATCTAACACCAGATATTTACCATTCATATAACCTATAAAATACTCAACAGCATCTGAAATGTGCCCTTTTTAACTAAGTATCAGAACATAGCTAGAAAAAAATATGAATAAAAGTTACTTAAACTCACCACTCCGCTTGCAGATTTTGTTTTCACATCCAGCTTCACCAACCCAAAACCTTAAAAAACAGAAGTCAAAGTTGTATGATTAGGCCTTAACTAAAGCCCTGCACATTTTTCAATATGCTAGTCTTCCAGACAGGCTCAGCAGTGTACCACATATACACATCTATATAAACAGCTACAGACTGACTTCAGCAACGTTCAACTTTAAGGTGCCACAGCAGCTAAAGGAAGCCTCTCCAAAACAAGGCAGGGGAGTGCCTCTCAGTTTTTAACTACCAAATGATGCTTCCAAAAGGAAACACATTATTTTCTGTTCCTAGAATGGAACAGTTTTGATAGTCAATACCTTTTAAGGAGCTATCCCAACATATAAAATGCCCCTTTCTGCACCAAGACAAAATATCTCAAAGTAAAGAACTGTAAAAGCAAAGTCACTGGGAAATACACAACCACTGGAACTGTAATGTAAGTAGGTTTTGTGGGAGTGTCAATTCACATTGTTATCCAGAGAGGTGATCAACGGTCTTAGTGAAAAAACCCCCCTGTTTCCAAAGACCTGAAAGAAACAGCACTATGATAAAGAATGATTTAACTATGCAGCTGTCTGGTATTAAAGCATTTTAAGATGTGGAAGGATTCTTTATCCCAAGAGCCATTCATCTTTCTAGTCCAAAAAAGGCTACAACAGCATACTGGTATATAATCCTTTCCGTATCAACAAAAGTTGTGGCACAGACAGACCAGTAAACAAAGTGTGCTCCTAAGTTAAACTACACTTGCTGCTTACATTCTTGCATACTTGTACACCTTTGACATTTATGTGACTCGAGCAGTAAGATTTAACAGCCTTCACATCAAAACAGCCCACAAAAAGCCTTCAATGATCTGTTAGTTGGTAGTAAAGATATAAACACAGCAGACCTTCCTCCTCCCAAAAACACTGGCACTTGATCATTCAATTTTCCATACAGACTTAAAAAGGCAATTCATTGTTGCATCTCAAACACCACTTATAAAAGGTACTGTTCTTACCATATCCTTTATTGAAGATATCTCTGGCAGGTTTGCCAAGGTCTACATATGATGGAGGAATCGCCATTGGAGCTGAAAGGTAAAGGACTAATTAATAATGAATCTTCTGCCACTGCACACATGAAAAAATGCTACAAAAATTGTTTCAAGATAGTCTTTAAGGCAGATTCATCTACATAAAGGCAATTAATAGATATAATATTTTAAATTAATAGATATGATACTAGAGTATTCTGTGAAACACCCAGATTTTCAGGGAAGGTCACTGAGAACAAGGGATGTTTTCTCGGCTTTTGCAGACAAGAGGCATTGCAGAGAAAAGGCATTACAATGTTTTAAATTTTTCAGGTAGATTTCTCCATATGTCCTTCATTACCAGAAATTAACTAATAACTCACATTTCCAGAGTTAGCATAGTTACTGCCAAAAACCTGGACACTAGAAATCTAAAAACCTGTAATGCAGACAGTTATTCCCTGAAGTTCTATAAAATCAAAGTTGACACATGCTTATGAAAACTACATGAAAATACCCACAAGGTTTTAGTTTTGAAAATGTAACAAGAGAGCATATTTGCTCTCCAATATAATTTTTGCCCCATATTTTACATGGCAGACATACAATTTAAAAAAGAAGATCTAATGCCATTAACCAGCAATCAACCTGAAAACATACAAGAGTTTAAGTCTGGGAAGTTGTCCTGTTAGTTTAAAACATCCAAGTAGGAGGAGTGTGGGGTCTGTGAGAAGAGATCTCTTTACAAGTGCCTTCCTCAAGACAGGGAGCCTCTGGCAACTTCGCTGTTAAAGAACCTGTCACTTTAATGAGCTATGGCCCAGCTCTCTGGCCTCGTGGACAGACAGCAGGCGAAGGTCTCACCCAGGCCCATATCACTCTCCTCTCTCGAACATACACTCTTATCTGTGCCTCCTTGAAAGACTGTTTTCCCATGATTTCAATAGCAAGAGGCTGCTGTTACAGAGATTGTTTATTTTAAAGTTGTGAAATATAGAAAACAGAGCATATTAAGAACTCCCTGCATGCTGTGAAAGGGGGGAGAAGAGATGGGGGGAAAATGAAACTAACTAGATGAGGCCATGAAAAGGCTAACACATGCAAACAAAAAATCTTATCTTCTCCAACTGATTGGTCACATTTGTTTAGCTGAGAGAGTCAGATTAACATAATTGACTTTTTATCTTCCTTTTGTGTGGTGGATTGATTTTTTTTTTCTTTTTAAGTAAATTAAAAACTATCTTTAGAACCTGAAAAATAACAAGGGCAGTGTTCTCACGTGTTACCTTCCAAACCCTAATTACACCTGCCATATACAGCCAAATTGTATGAATTGCTACTATTAAAAAAAATCCCACCAAACTACTTTAGCAATCAATGGAAAGACAGAAAACTGGTTCTTATTTTTCTACAATTCATAATGCAGTTTTCCAGAGTACCCTACTTCAGCTCCCAACCTCCTCTGAGGAACAATACTTACACTCAGTTTCACACATACACAGGAATTCAAAAAAACTTCTTTAGCAAACATGTCTAAGCTCTACAACCAGGTCACTATATCAAGGCACCTATCACTTGCTCAAGCAAGTCTGGTTTTCCAGGGAGTTGAACTAAACAAGAAATTATTTTAAAAGAGATATGAAAATGGCTTAAAGCATCTGAAGCTTAAAGAGGCTTAGCCCAAGTTCAAGCCTATAGAAGAACAGACCCTAATCCCAAAGACAAGCCATTGAACGGTACCTATTATTTATTTCATAAAAAGAAGCAGACCAAATTACAAGGGAGTGTGAGGACTCTTGCCTGTAGAGTTCTGCTGCACATTTCATTAAGCTGGTTTTATTTAGTTAGTTTAATTTTAGAGAAGGTTTAGCTACATGTTTCCCTTAATGAATAGATCTCACCTCTAACTAGCATCATCAGAATAATTATTTCTAGTTCTTAAGTTTTATATTAGCCTTTAGCACAGACATGCTTTTACAGTGTAAATAAATGAGCTTTTCCCTTTTGTTCCCAATGTTTCCAATCTGACTAGACAACCGGTAGAGACAAGAGATTTATGCTAAGCAGAAATGTCCTGAGAAGTTAAACTGGTATCTGTGTCAAAATTCAGAGGATTATTACAGGAAAAAGGATGTTGCCGTTTTATCTGGCATATTTAAGCATCCTTACCACTTCAGGGAAGCCAACCAGTATTTGTCAGACACTTCAGCCTACAGATGCAAGTTTTGTAATAAAATGTTGAAAGAGAGTACAACTGTCACACTGCTGTTCTAATACTATACTGTAATACTGACAGGGATGGATGAGGACAAAACAGGAAACTAAGAGTTAACTTTGGATATACTAAATGCCTGATAAACCAGTGTCACCAGCAGAACACTTACTAAATGAAAACAGGGCCATAGAAAAATCAGTCCTATGTCCTCCATTGTTAGCTAGGCTTGCAAATTCTTATAATCACAAGTAATTTTTTCAACCCTATTTTGAACCACCTTTCACTTAAAAACTACTAATCGAAAGTGACTAAACAACAAGCATCATTTAGCAACTAGAGGTTTGTTGTAAAAACTGTAAAATAATCGACTTGAAGTACAGAATATACTTGAGCCAAGTGAGAGCTCCACCCTAATCTTTGTTTCATGGCACCGTGATGAAAAAAGTTTAATCAATCTGCTACTCGAGAGCCACAATCATGCTTTCTTCTGCAATAAAAAGAAAAAAAAGGATCACCCCAAGAACAGAAAAGTGTACTAACATTATTTGAATTACTACATTACAGTTCTCCTTGGAGGCAGTATTTCAAAACTCTCACGCCCTACAATTACGGAATGCCACAGACGTCTATTAGGATTTCTAGCAATTTTAAGATCTCGAGATATTCAAGATCAAACTACAAACCACATCAGCCTATAATAGATTTTAAAAAACTGTACTAACACAATTTGAAAAAAAGTATCAACTACGCCGAAATTATCCCAATAAATAGCAAGAGAAAAACTGAGATTATTTAAAAACTAATTTGTTAAAATATACCAGACACACGGTGACCTTCAGGCTTACACTGATACTACAAAGAGCTTAAAAAAAAAAAGCCACCTCCTTACCCTTGCATTAACTCTCTCCCTACTCACAGACCAGAGGTGGACACGCAAGCCTAATACTGGCCAGGCCAATGCAGAAACTATAAGGACAAGGTCTGGAAATGGACTACGGCTCAGGAAGCGAAAGCGGGGGTAGTAAAGCAGCGCCTCCCAGAGGGGAAGGGCAGCGAAGGGACAGCGGAGATGCGGCCACAGCCCGGGCAGGGCCGGGTCGAGCGGCGGCCCCAGGCCCGGCGCCAGGCGCGCCGCCCGCCCCGCCGCAAGGTGAACCGACCCGCTCGGCGCGGCCATCTTGGGCATCCCGGCCTGACCCTCCCGCCCCACCGCGCCTCGCGCAACCGAGCCCGGCCGCGGCGGCAGCGCACGGAGAGCCCCCCGCCCGCCCCGCC
>WAAE01004608.1:41544-202439 GCA_013400495.1 Nicator chloris
CCCGGCAGGCGCTTGGGCGGGCAGCCCCGGCGGTGGCGGGGGCCTGCGGTAGGGCGGGCGCTGCGAGGGGGCGAGGCCGGGCGGGGCGGGTGTGCGCAGGGCGGGCGGAGGGGTTGGGGCTGCCCGCGGGCCAGGCTTGGCTCCACGGCGGCCGTAGCAGCCACACCCGGGAACCTTCCGCTCTGGGGCCTGCCGGGCAGTGTTCTCTCCTTGGAGATGGGCGGCTCTCGACTGTACACACAGCAGGATCCATGCGCTGCTGCCCTTCCCAGGAAACTGCCGGTCACCCTCCCGGAGCCCACCCGCCTCCCGCCCTGGCACACGGACTGGAGAAGCCTTTCAGATGGGGCCAGTCGCCGAGGCCCGGCGGCTCTTGTGCAGATGGCGCTTGCCGGGCGCAGCCCCTGCTCCGTACATCCCCCAGGAGTTCTTTCCCTTCTACAGGGATCAGCGCCCGCGGAGCATTGGGCGATGACGCAGTGCCCAGCATCGCTCCGTTGGGCTGCTCGCCTTTGCTGCCCCACTGGCCCTGAATACCTCACATGCTCTGCTGCTTCTGCTGCTTCTACCCGACGGCCACAGACACACAGGGACACGCCGCAGGATGGCTGTCCCATTGCTGGTCTGGCCGTTGTACTCCACCTAACAAGCTTTGGTGCCTCCTGCAGACAAGTTGCCACAGACTTTCCAATTGTCTAAGCTCCGTTTTTACCTCTTCCAGTCACCACCCACAGACACCTGCCATAACAGTACAACGTGTCTCAGGCCAAGAGAAGCAATAACGGGCAGAAACCTTTCCTAGATAGTGCTGTCTGAGCATAAATCATAGCTGGAGAACACAGTCACACGACTGTTGTGCAGCAGCCAGTGCACAGCTCTGCAGGAGGAATTGCCGAGTCACTAATGCAGACTATTGCAAGGCCAAGGAACTACATAATAGCCATTTCTGAAATTCATATCCTTCTCTCCTTGCTTGGATTATGACATGATCTCAAATTCCTCAAGAAAGTAAAACTCATTTACAAATAAAAATATATTTGTGTGATATGAAAATAATTGCACAATTCATTTTCCAGATCACATGGTACAACAATAATTTTCCAGGATATTTAGAGAGCAGATTAGCAGCAAGGCCCAACATGATGCCAGTCAGCACCTGCTTGTTATATCAAAAGATAAGCAACAGATTTTTTGTGTGTGTGTGCAAGTCCAGTGCTTTCACATCAAAAGACCCAAGAGACATTTCATTTTGACAGTTTTAAATGAGACAGTTTGGCATTGCACAGATAGATGTGTTGATGAATCAGGAAGGAAAGCCACATACTGAGAAAATAACAGTAGGAAAAGAAACCCAGTGTGTCTTATTGTACATGGAAACAGACATTAGGAATAAATAGAGATCTGATTAAGTAAAAATAGATTGTGGAATAGGTTGCTCATTATTTAAAGACATAAATTCATTATTCATACCAGTCCTATAAATCCATTCTGAATAAAAGTTCGGTTGCTTATAGGAGACATCAGCATTCTTCCTTTTTTCCCCTTTAAAGATTAATATTTTAGTAATGGTTTGGCTTTATTTTTAGCAATCTATGAAAGCAATTACTGCCCCACCCTGAGCAAAAAAAAAAAGAGCAATGAATCACTTGCTTTGTAAGACAAGGCAGAAGAAATAATCTGAAACAGACAACAGCACACAAACTCCTCTGCACTATTGTTCCAGGCTTCCGTAGCAACAGCCTCTGCCTGCCAGTGTTTTTTACTCACTCTTTCCCCGCCCCTGCCTCGTACAACCATGCCTTATTTCTCTCAGCATATCTGCTAAATCTCAGAGCTCCAGAAAGGCACAGCTTCAGGCCTGCAATACCAAGCCTTCTGAATCACTCTGGACCTTTCTTCTTAGTAATCTCCTCATACCATTCGGTGCGCACACCTCCTATGTAGGTGCACTCCCTGTGAATGGACTGGATTGAAATTCAGCAGCTCTCAGGTTTTGGGGCCAGTTGCAGTTGAACTGTTACCATTTTGTATGAATACAGCCATATTTATGTATAACTGACATCAGAGTCACACGTTTTAGTGGTACTACTTAGAGAAAAACAACCCACAGGTCACAATAAGTTTACTTCCATTTGAACACAAATTCTGCTTCTCTCTCCACAATTTATAATCACAATTACTGAAGTAGTGTATGTGAGCAACAAAAAGAGAGCAGGTGGCTACAGTACCTACCAGTGTCCACCAAACAGTTTAGATAACTTAGTTCCCTTCTGACATGAGCCTGAAGTCGTTGTTTGCTCTCCTCTCCGGATGCAGGCCTTCACTTGAAGATTCAGTGGAGAAGCTTTACAAAAGGTCTAGCAATGAACAGCTAAGTGATTTAGGACGACTCATTCTGGAACAAGCTGCCGTAGGGGATATAGCAGAGATTATGAAAGTGTAACCAGCAGGGTTACACCAGCAAGGTGGGAAATAGTTGGAGCTACCAAGAAACAAAACCAGAACAAACAAAGCCAAGGGCTTTTTCTAGGAAGGAGTGCAATCCAGTGGAATTACCTGACACAGGAAGGTAAATGTTTATATGGGCTCCAGGGGAAACTAGATAGGCTTGTGGAAGAGAAATCCAGCAAGGATTACTAATTACTAATCCATTCAAGAATTACATATGGCTGTGTAGCCAGTTTGGAATCAGAAAATGCCTGAGTTGTAAATGGAGGTATCATTTACGCCTATGCTGCTCTTACACTGTTGGTTCCCTGGGGGACCTGGTAGAGCCAATCAATGGCTAGGTTTGAACATTGACACCTGCTTAAACCACTTGAAAGAGTTGAACGCGCCTCTGTGGACAAGCACATTTAAAAAGGAACAAAGGCCGGGCAAACTCTCTTGGCTTCCCGCTTTTGAAGCGGTAACTGGCTGAGGCGGCCCCACATGGCCGGGTTGGGCCAGGCCTGGCCGGGTTGGGCCAGGCTCGCACGGCCCGGTCAGCGCGCGGCTCGGCTGAGATTTCTGCCGCTGCTGGGCCGTGCCACCGAGAGTATCCCAGTGCCGCGAGCAACCTGATTTGCTGTGACAGTGAAGCCACGAGAGAACTGTTTCTTGTGGAGAGGTCTCTGTGGCACGGCAAGAGAGAGACTCCTCTCCCTAAGTGGAAAGAAGAAAGATTATTTTAGAGGTGGTAAACTGACTGAAAGTTCGAGGTTTTGTCTCCACTTTGTCAGTAGGAAAGAAAAGAGAGTGTAGGGGGGAGGAGAAGTGTTCTGAAGACGACTTCTGATTTTCTTACCATTTTTTCTTTTAATTGTGTTACTAAAATTTTCTTTATACCCTTTAAACTTTTGAGCCTGTTTTGCCCTCCTCCTCCTAATCCATATCTCACAGCAGGATCCTTTAGACTGACACACTTAATGCCTTTCCATTTTTTCCCTAAGCAGTTTTAAGTAACCTTCTTTCATTTTAGCTTAAACTACTAGGAAGAAGTTTAACTTAAACCAGATTCTAAGACACACTTAAAGCAGGTCCACACAGAGCTAACACATTTAAATAATCTGATAGAGATAACACTTAGCTCAGAGGAATACCAGCTAATACTAACCAGTGATTTTAGGGCTGAGAAAGTAAACAGAAACCAAATTTGAGAAAGTCAACAAGGGAACCAACTTGTTTGCAGTCCCTACTAAGATTAATGGAGACACAAAGCACAAGTACATAACTAATGAAAGGTGATTGCCCATAGCTCTACAAGCACGGCAAACTAAAAATCCAGTCTGTCCCGTTATGGCCTGTGGAGACACTGCACACTCTTCTAGTACATGTTCAACGCTAAAGCACTCTATTCCCAAATAAGTAATAAGAGGCATGTGGATAAGGTTCTGTTAAAGAGCAAGAAGAAACTGAAATAAAAAAACAACCCCATGCAGAAGAGCCTGTACTTATTCATTCTTCTTAATTTTAATTTGGTTGATAATAATTTTTTACTTAATTTTTCTTTTTCTTGCAGTTTTCATTGCCTTAGGATTTTTTGTCGTTGTTGGGTTTTTTTATCTTCAAGGAATACGACAGTTTTAACTTCCTGATAGATTTACAAACCATCAGGTGTCCTAACACCTTGAAATAAGTTAATTAATAGGCTTCATTCCTTGCAGGGGATAAATCCAAGAAAGGGAGGGGCAATCACAATCAAATGCTGACCTATAAGCAAAACACAATTAATGCGAAACTCACTGAAAAAGTCAGAGATAACACCCAGTGTTCCAAATCACTTATGCAGAACAATAGGTTTGAGAGATTGGTACAATTGTTTTCACCTGAAATAAATATGAGACCAGCTACTCATTTATGTTTTATTGTTGACATTTCTGCTCATGGTGAAGGCTGTAGCAGCTACAGTGTCAAATGGATGCATGACACTTAGGTTTAGAGGTTACAAATTTTTCAGTTATCTCAAGTTTTTTGTAAGAAGTTGAATGCAGATTATGGGTCTCAGAAAACCCAGGGCACTTTACATTAAAGGAATTACACTGCAGAGCAACAGGCCTCCGAGACTGTACTGGCCTTGCTAAAAAGAATTTCGTTGCCTCCACGACACTGCTTTTCTCCCTGTATAGCTTGACTCAGTGAGGGACACAGGTGCACAAGATGTTGAGCAATGTTTTTATGGCCTAGTCTCTCACTGAAGTCACTCCAGGGTTAAACCTAAATGTTGTAAATAGAACCTTGGTGGAAACAAAGCAAAGCTGAGCCATGGAGGAAGAACATGCACAGGATTGTGCCCAAGAGTTTTGTACTCTGTTCAGACAAGGGCTTGGAGAGGGGGAATACAAAACAGCTTGCCCCCAGGCAAATCCCTCTCTGAGAAAAAAAGTGCTACCCCGGCTTCACAACCTTTCACATTATTTAAAGGGTGTCCTTATTGTGCTCAGAGTATTCTGATGATGGTCTTCACTGTAAACTGCTCTGATGCACAGCTCTAAACCTGAGAGCATCTCTACAGTAACAGCACCTGTTGTTGGCCATTTGCTTTTGAAGGACTAAGCTTCCTTCCAAAAAATTAACAATGCTAAAATCCCAACAATATTTGCTGTCATACCAATCCGCACTTCAATCAATTTCTCCTTGAAAGTAGGTCTTTCTAAGATGCCTGTTAGTAGCAGGTGATGGCAGGCCATTTGCAACAGCCAGGCTGGAGGGGGTTCGGGCTGCAGGGCAGGAACCTGAGCTCCTGCCCCAAATGGCTTGGGCTTGGAGGAAGCTTCAGCCGGGCCAGGCTGCCTGAGCTCTGACACGGAACGTGCCTTGGCTCCGGACGCCGAAAGGCACCATCCCCTCTGGGTGCGAAGAAAGATTGATGGGTCATTAAACAAGGGGAAAGCAGGAGATTCTTGGCAGCAGATGTGCAGTGGGAAGGATGGTGGTGCTGTGTGACAGGACGAGGCCGAGCCGGCCAGCGGGTCGCGCACCCGGCGGCGGCTGTCGCGTTTGGCTTCTGGGTGCGATTCCTGAGCGAGTGGGACCAGCCGTCGCACACCCTTAAGGAGTGTGGGGTGGCCCCAGTTTTATCCTACGGGCACACGGGAATGAAGGGTGAAGTGCCGGCCGAACACGGGCGCTCTGTGCTGCAGGCCGGCAGGGCCGGCGCTTCTCTGAGCGCTTCACTCCCTGCCGTTCCCGGCGTGCTGCCTTGCGGGAGCGCCGGCAGCGGAGCGCAGGCTTTGCCGGCCGGCTGCGCCACCGACACCGAACTGGGAGTGCCGAGACACAGCCCAGGCTTTGGAAAAGGAGACAGCGACAGAGAGGCGGCTCAGGCTCTTGGCACCCTCCTTCTAAAAACAGACTGCGCACCCGGCAGCACATCCCGTGGGGAAGCGGACAACACAGATAGAGCTGACCGAAAACCGACTGGTCTGTGATCAGCTGGAGTTTAACCGGAGCAAGCTGACACAGGAGGGAGGAGAGGCTTGTCTTGATAGGACAAACCTACAAGAAGTCATTTATCTACAGCTCTATTCTGACAGCTATCATGCTAACAAATATAAAAGTAGGGAGTTAATTACTTTTTCTTGCCTGCATGATTTCCGTGAAAAACTGTGTAGTCCACACCCTTCCACGGCATGTGGAAAGTAAGCAAACTTTGCCAACAGTTGTGACTCATCCAGTCCTTTAAGGGTTGCATTTTCATTTGAATATAAGATAATAGAACACACACCCTCACACACACACACAAAAGGACCTGTGGTGGATTTTCCCTCTTTCACTGAAATTTGACTGTGTTTATGTAAAATCATGTTCTAGTTAGCGTCCCAGTGCTCAGTGTCAGACTCAGTGCAGCAGAGCTGATGATAGTGGTTCTTATAATTAGATCTGCCTAATCACCACCAGTAAAATGTCTTATTTTAGTAATACCTTATTTCATTGATTCATATTTATTTACTCACATTGGAGGGTCTAGTCCAGAAATTTGTGTAAGTCAGAGCATTTTTTCAGAAGTTTTGATTAAAATGTTCAGTGCTTTATAAGGGAAAAATGCTGTTTGCCCAATTGAAAAAGTTCTTACAGTGATTTGGGACAACTCGGTGCATTTCACGTTGAGGTCGGTATTTCAGACATCACATGAAAGAATTGCCCTTTTGCTGTTTAGTAAAACTCACCCACTCAACCTATAAACTTCAGAAGGATCTCCCCTGGTACAGTCTGGCAGTTGATTTCTGTTACGGGTGTACTGATGAGGCACACGCCTAATCTCTGCACGTAATGTAATTGGTGTAAGGATCTCCCCGGAGCACGTGTGCATACTGCATCCCACAGCTGAACCACTGAAATGAGATTTCTACAATTCAGCCCTGTCTTGTAAATTTGGCTGTGGTTCTGAGCATAATGGAGAAACCCAACCCTTACAGGTAACCATTCAGGACGATAAGAACCCTAAATGCCTTCTGCGTTCAGGAGCAAAGAGAAAAGGGTGGAAAACCCAAAGGCAGACAGACAGACAGAAGCACGAGTAAGTTCTAATACAAGGGGATAATGAACTCTGACAGAAACGAGGGCAAAGGTGTCTGCTGACAAGAATGAAGAAATCAGGTCTTTAATACAGGTTTACCTCTAGCAATTAATTTCACTTCTCTTTAAGGCTCTTTGTCCTTCTGCAAAAAGGGAGTAATGACATTGACCTCTTTTGTACAGCCCAGCACAAAGTGAACATTGAAAAAGTTGTCCTGCTTTCCAACCCTTACATAACTACAGCTTTTATTTTTTTAATGTCACATTGAAAAACTTGCATATCCATGTGTAAAACTAATACAGCATGTAATAGAAAGACAGGTAAGATATTGCTGTTGCTTAAAAATTTACACACACTAAAATCCTCCAAGTTCAAAGGTAACAAGACAGGTACAACAATATGACATATCACAGTCTAAAGAGGGCATATTATCTGTATACAACCAAACCACCAGGAGAAATAATTTACCATTCTAAAATAAAACTAAACCGCTTCCTAGCTGTCCTTTTTCTGCTTGGAAGACCTTCCAATAGGTGTGTTAAGCCATACCTATTTCTTACCCTGAGAACACATTCACCACATTTTTAGAATGCCGGCATTTAAAAAATTTCTCCTCTGCTATGGTTTGGAGAGACATTTGTCTGATGCTACTGCCTACTAGTAGAAGTAGTTATTGCTAAAAATTGCTGGCTTTCAGATACAATATGCTGCAGAGACTTGAAAAGCCTCTGGGGAAAATTTTCCTGCCATTTTCTGGCCATTTTCCCTCCATTGGGGAAAATGGATAGTGTGTGGTTGCAGATGGGCTCACAGGTGCAGGTTGTGGAAACTTTCAGTGTCACTCACTTCATCTGTGTCACTTACAACCAGAACACAAGACAGATCTTTAGGACAAAGATCTGCAAGTAATGAGCCACAAAATACATGCTTGTAAAAAATGTCACTGAGTGCTGTCAGCCAAACAGACCTCTGTCGCTCGATGGGCATTGACAGCAGGACATGGGCCAATGATTCAATTACCCCAGCAGCAGATTAAGGCAGTGATAAACATTAAGAAGCTAGCCAGGACATATATAGAGAAATAGCACGTGGTTCATTGGTCATAAGGAGTGACCACAAGGAAGGAGTCCTTTCAGAGAGAGAAGTGAGCCTTTGCTCCATTTTTGTCATGTAAAGATAAAGTTTTCTGGTAGGATGTTTTCAGATCCAGGATGAAAATTTACAGGCAACTCACATGATTCAAACAGAAAATATAACCTTAAGAAATAGAATATAACTAAGAACTACAATTCAATTAATTATTGCATACATTTTAATTTCACATTTCCAGCTGCATTTTGATTAAAACTTAGGTACACACTGTATATTTACATTCATGAATGTAGTAAAAATATGTATTTTGAAACTATTTGAAATTTTTTTTTAAAATAGCTTCCCACATTTTAGAAATTTTTTAACATATTATAAACCCTGCTGTTCTGTAGTGATTGTCTACAAATGTATTATCCAGGTGAACATCAACAGCTTAGTAATGCTTCCTAAGAGACTTGAGATTGGAGTATTACAGTCATCCAGCACATCCAAGGGTCTCCTTGTGTGAATCCACACACTTTTGTCTGACAGGGCCCATGAAACTGAGAAATAGAAATGGTTTTGGTATGCTTCAGTTAATGAATATTTGACTTTGTGCATTTCAGGAGTTGAGAATCTCAGAAACTTTCTATTGTCTTATTTGCACTAAATATGACTTCTCAGGTCTTCAGTCCCATGTGCCAAACTGCTTTAAGTTATCCCACCTCAGGTATCCCTGTGGAAAGGATTAAAAAAAACCCCACAACTTAATTTTACTTCAATACTTCCATTCTTATTGCAGACAGGCCTGGAGATTCAACCAAGCCACAGTAATTATAGTTCTGAGTCAGGCTTCAACTATTGTACTTTCTTTATCAGTACAGCTTCTCCCTATTTCTGCTGGTAAGAGGGACAAAATTGATAACTTTTTATGGCTGTAATAGAAAGCTACTAATTAGAATAACCTAGACATATTAATTCTTTCAGAGAAAAAAAAAAAAAAAAAAAGAAAAAAAAAAAAAAAAAAAAAAAAAAAAAAAACATTACACAAGGGTGCAAAAAAAAAAAAAAAAAAGATTACACTGTACCAAGGTTGCAAGTAATAGAAGTCATAGAGCTTCAGCTATGCAGGGAGTCTCATGGTTGGTGTTAGCAATCCCGCATTTCCAGTATAATTAAATCAGCAGCTACCCAAAAGTCATCTTTCAATGTGCTAGATTCATCCACCAAGATTAGATATTCATAGGAGAAGGCTATAATGGGATCAGAAGATAGTAATATAAGATTTATTGCACAGAACTCTAAAATAGAGGCTAGAGAATGACAAAGATAAAGCTTGCAAATGCTTTACATGGAGATCTTGGTTCTGTTTAGACACAGGAAACAGCTCCATCAAGCTGCAGCCTAACATGACTCAGCTTGATGGCATCATCATCCAGGCTCCTGCCATCACTGAAAATTCACCCAGCAGCAGTAAATGGAAATATCTACACTTTGCAAAGTGTACTTGAACAAGTGTATTTGAACAAAGTGGTTTTCTTCAAACACTTTTAAGCCAGGAAGAGCTAAAGAATGTACCCTTTGAAAATCAAACCCTGTGATAGCCAATATTTTTGACAATGTCTCAGATTATGAAAAAGAAGTAACAAAAACAAAAATCCTAAAATAAAGATGGCTTCTGCATTAATCAAGTGCAGTTCCAGGCTGTATATCCATGAGCCCAGTCCAGGATGACTGATTCAGAGACACTGTGAACTTCTGAACTTTGTGCCATTATATGGCTGTTAACATTTGTTCAGTACTATAGCATAAGATCAGCTGCACTAAGTGCCAAATATAACATGAGTCATATTGTGTAGGACTCCATCCTGGGGTATCTCACCTGAGCTGTGGTCGTTCCCAGGAGAGGGACATTCTGTTCCAGGCTTTCATGCCTTCAGCACCATTTTCAATATACTTGGCAGCTTTCTTCTGACAAAGTAGTGTGAAGCTGTGGATGCTTTCTGATACATCTGCCTCCCTGGCCTTTCTCTGCAGTATCCAACCTGCCAATCAATCCACAGCCTTGTCTTCTCCATGCCTCCACTGCTGGCACTGCCAGCAGCTCACAGCTCATCAGGCTTCTGTGAGCTGGCTTCGACTGCACGATGCGTGGGGCCAAGAACAATTTCATACGCTTTGTTTTCTCTTGGTTTTTGGGGTTTAGGTTTTTTGGGGGAATGGGGGGAGGAGGTTGGGTTTTGTTTGGGGGTTTTTTGTTCGTGTTTATTTTTAGTTTTATTCAGCTCTTCATTGCAGGCACAAATAGACAGCTTTATTAGTAATGTGTTTATTTTCTTTCATTGTTGTCCTGATTTCTTACCACTCAGGGAATTTATATATAGGAGACCGATTTGAAAATATTCTCACTGTTTCAAGTAAGCTCTCTGAGAAGCCAGGGCAGTATAATAGGCTTGTCTGGTTAAGCCCACTGCAATCTTTGGCATGCCTGGGACTACTGTGCTTTCATTTTCCAAGCGGATGAGTCTCAGATGTGCTTTGAAATCCTCAGAGCAGGATACAGATGTTCAAGTGACAAAAGCCAGTGCTCAGTAATCCTAATGCACAAGGATACTTTTTTTGGCAGGATCCTGGCACTCAAGCTGTTATTCTGATCTGCTGGCCGTCTGCTTTCCATTAATCACTTCTGGCAGAAGAAAAGGCCTTCCAAAAATCTTTCACCTTTGGCCTATACTCAGGCAGAAAAAGGATGTAGCAACACACAAAGTTTGTGCCAGATGGGATCCTCAGCCCGAGAGCACGATTCTGAGGTTTTTGCCATGAGATTCCCCACAGGTCTGTCCTGGAAGACTCAGCAATCTTGTCAGCCACACCCCATCTTAAGTTTCTTTATCAAAATAGGGTGGTAGTCCTCAGTTACCCTGCCTGTGTTTGTAGCAAGCTGACAACTTAGTTCATGCCTAGCACAGATCTGGCAGGACAATATCCCAGGGATGATGATTAGAAGATGGATAATGTCGTACAAGCTTTTTCCTAAGACTTCTGTGACTGAGGGAAGAAAAGGGGGAAAGGGAGTCAAGAAAATATGGATCTGAATCCAAGTCAACCTCAGCCTTTTCTGCACTCGGGAACATTAATGTACAAAAATCATTAGAGAAAACTAAACTCCTCTTAGTGATCTAAACCAGAAAAAAACATTCAAGAACACCACATATTACTAACTATTAAGATAAAATCTTTAGGAAAGTCAGCACTCTTGATTAAAGAATCCCAAATACCTTTATTTTACTCCTGATAAATGTCTTCAGAAACACTGATGCATTTATATATCTGTTGCTCCATCTTCAGTTAAGCTCCCTCATTTCTTACAAAGGGAAGTAAGAAATCCTCCTTTCTAAGCCATCAACTTTCTTACCTGTCTGAGAATGAATTCTCACAGTTCTTCAGTGGTCAGATTGGCATTTGAGATACCAGGGACCTGCATCCCAACCACCTGCTGCCCCAGGATCCTAATGGGTTTAAATTTCCACATCTTGCACAGCTGGGACTGATGGCCAGTGTCTCTTAAGAGCTGAAACAAGAATGACAATGATAATGACATGTGCACTTAGCCTTATGTGGGGGATTTCTTAAGATTAACTCAAAGAGCAGAGACAGGTCCTTAATCTTTGTGCAACTCTAGGTGTAAATTCTTCCTATATCTGGCACGGTAGCATTGGATTAGCTGGAACTGAACTTTGAACATCTAGGCAAAATGTGAATAAAGGTCAGCTCAGGCTATGGTCTTCCTTTGGATGACATGCTCACCACACCATGTGCTGCCAGGGAAGATCCTGTGGCTTCCCGTGGTGCTGCTGTGGTCTGGGCTATTCTGTCATTCATTGCCAGTTCTCCCATGCCATAGGAAAAGCAGAGCAGGGATTTGTAGTTATAAATAGTATGTGGAAAAGCAAAGGCAAATCAACAGCCATCAGATGATAAAGTCCGCATCCCCCTGGAAAGCCAAAGTGAAAATGACACAGGCTGTGAACCATCTGTGAACCACACTAGCTAGGGCAGGCTTGAAATTAACCCCAGTGCATTTGAATGTGGTAGAGATAATGCCTGAAAAGGAGCCTGTCTCTGGATTTAGCTACTGGTGTAACTGTACTGTAGGAAACTGTTCCTGGAAGATTATAAATGAATTCTGGCATATAAACCCCGTTCCTGGGCAGTGTGCACACATCAGTACAGCCCTGACTCGGTCATGCCTTCACACCAGCCTGTCCCTGCTGCCCGAATCCCCGTCCAAATAAACACAGCATTTCTGCAGTGCTGGAACAGAGATAGCACCTGAGTGGTATTCCATGTTCCAGCTTGCCAGAATCAGACACCAGCCTTTTACTAAAACTCTGGTTTTCATTTGTGGCAACCCACAGCTTGGGGAAACAGCCTGGTGAAGAGAAAACCAGAACAACCAAACAGATGAGCACCTTTGGGAAGGAGTTGTCTCCAGAGCAGCCAGAGGTGTTCAGCAAGGGCTGCCTTTAGCAGAGCCTGCTGCAAACCACTCTCCTTTTTCCTCTGCTCTCTCCTCTTGATCATCTCACAGACCCTGCAGCAGAGCAGATGCTTTTCTAGGTATTTCCAGCCTCCTGACTGACAGCTTGCACCTGTCCCATGTAGGGCATTAGCCAGGGGGGCTATTTTTAATTGGCAGGACAGAAACAAGAGGTAGAGCCTTTGGCCAAGTACCCTGCAACCCTGTTACTCACAGATTGGATCACTTTTTTGGCACCCTCATTAAAGCAGTTGCTAAGAAACTTTGCTGTCCTCTTGAGGAACACTGGTGCTGAGCAGTGCCCCACAGTGCCCTGCAGAGCTGTTTGCTGGTGTGGGAGCAGGAGAGCACACCTTCAAATCATTCATCAGGAAACTGAACTAAGGCAACATCCTCCATAGCCTACTCAGTGTCTCACAAGAGAAGGCAGAGCTTGCTGAGATACACTGGGATCCACTGGGAAGCACAGAACCCAGGCCTAATCTGGGCACTGACTACAGTTTAGTTTGGCTGGAGCCTGATGCAGTGCAAAAGAACATTTGTGGTTTTACAGAAGATAAAACTTGTGCTTGATGTTTTTATTGCTGCCTTCTCTCTCCATAACTTGGGCTCGTCTGTAGGTCAAACTGCCAGTTGGAGCAAACAATTCAAGTGTGCCTCTGAAAGGCCCTTTGGAGCACAGCGCTGCCACATCCCTGCTCCTCCAGCAGGACACGCTCCCTTGCTGGTGTAACATGACATACAGCTTGGTTGTTACCTTGGAGCACAGGAGGATGGGCACAACATCACTCATTGTATTTCTGGGAGAATCATGCACTGAACAGTTTTTATGATGTGTCACAGGCTTCAGGCCTATGTAAACAACAGTCACATCAGGTTATTGTTCTGTACAGATTCAGTATTACAAACCTCCCTGCAATACTAAAAAAACCTCACCAAGGAATCTTTTCTAAAGTGCCATTAGGATACAGAAGTCTTATCTGTTTAGCTTTGCCAAAAATACCCCACAAACCCCTAACATAATGAAATTATTTGAATCAAAAAATGCTGAAAGGGGCCCTTGTGATGAGACTTTTAATGAAGTTGCAAAATCCAGCAAAATTGGAGGTTAATGTTATCAGCCCCTTTCCAGTGCTTCCATTTGCATGCCTGAGAGATTCCTTAGTGGACAGTCACCTCTTGAATATGTTTTTGTACTCTACACAAGCTTCATTCTCCACTCTCCTTCACAGTATTTATGAACTGCTATTCATCACATTGCCTAAAGACCCTTCTTCAGTGTTACTGTAAGAAAAGCAGACTTGCTGCCTGCTGTAGTCTCCTCTTCCTCTCTGCCCCTTTCTTTTTAGGGCTATTAACCTCCAATTAGAGTACTTGAGAATCTATCAGTGATCAAGAGAGACAGACTCAGTTTTGATGACTTCATGTAGTAGAGAGAGGGGGTAAAAAAGTGAATTTCTTTTTTATATTTAAATTGAGTGATGAATCCTTGTCTGAAAAGCATTGCCTCTTTCAAATCGATCTTGCATTCTCTGGCATTAGAACTTGAAAAGAACCTTTTCATAAACTAATGTCACTAATGGAAAAAAACCAGAACTGTTACCAAATTGACTGTCAATATTTTGCACAAGTCCCATGATTTCTACGAACAGTCCAGTGAGTATCTGTCCTATCCTAGTATCAAACTTCAGTACAATTTTGACAGCAACAGGAATTTAGTATTTGGCAGTTGTTTTCCTGTTCCAGGGAAAACCAGTAATTTTACCAGAATATGTCACAGATCAGTGCCAAAAGAAAAAGCAAACTTCTTATAGGTAGCTGCAAACTTAAGACCACAGCTGTAAACCTTGAATTCCTGCAACACCCAGAACAGTTATTTCTCCAGAAATGGTTTGAAGTATATGCACACACTTGTAACAGATTCCCACAGGTTGTACCAATTATATTTTATCAGCATTACTTACTTCCATCCTGAAGCAAGACCTCCTAACACCATCACCCCTATGCTCAGGAATACTTTCACAGTCACAGCACTAAAAGAGACAATGAGCCATCATTTTGCATATAAAATAAAACAAGCATTTGTCATCTTTCAAATATTTTATTTTAGTATTTTTAAATATGTTTAACACAACAGAGATATAAAACAATATATTAATTCAATCTGAGTTTAGAATCAAAACAATATTTACTTATTTACAGTACTCTACACTTCACTGGCATACCTTCTAGCCATTAGATAACACTATTTTCTCAGGACAAAACTGAAGTAATTGTTCAAAGTGAAAAGCCATGTTTCTACATCCTTATTATGTTAAGTACCATGTACAATGCAGTTCGAGGATTTTCAAATTTCACAAAATTTCTCCTTTTTTGACAAAACGGAACTGAAAGAGCAAAACTAAGTTACAGTTAGTCTTTCTAACTACATAGTCAGGGCTAATAGGTCAGGTTGTTGTGCTCCACATTTATCACCTTAAGTTCTTACACACTTCTTACAAACTGGCTTTTAAAATGTGCATGTCACTGAATTATCTACATAATACTCACTGCAAATTTGTCAGGATACAAGTGCTAAGTCTGCAGGATACTGCTATATGGAAGGTTCAGTGTTCACAATACTGTAGTGTTTGAGGAGTTGTGAGGGGTTTTTTGGTGGTTTTCTTCAGCTAATGAACAAGACATCAGTAGGTTCAGTCCAAAGAACATCTTTCCCCCCAGGAACACTGTTGCAATTAGAATAGTGACAAGGTCAAAGATAGGTCAGAAATATTTTGTATTTTATAATTTTACAAACCAGTGGTCTGTCAATTAACCCTTATTGTTGAAACCTACATGCACAAAGTAATTCAGAGGGTAAGCTGTCTCACTGCTATGTCAAATATACTTCCATCTTGACAAGACTATGGTGATTTTTGAAGTTAAGGTCAGATGTCTAAAAAGGTACCCATGGTTATTTTAAAAAAAAAAAAAGTAGTCTGTGGATTACTACAAATTCTCCCTATCTCTTCAGTAGGAACTACATGGACAGGATGAAAAACTATCAGTTAAGTTATTTTTGTTACACCCCAGGTCCATAAAACCTACTGTCTGGGTTTTTTTCCATGACTGATGTTTGAAAAACCAAGTGGGCTTTCATACATCAGAAAGCTAGCTAAAGAGTACTGGACAAGTATAGCACTAAGCATGCAGGCAATGGTTAAAAAACAAGGAGGTATTAATTGCTGCAAAAGACTTTTACTGGTGTCTTTCCTCTTTAACTCTCTTTTTGGCACTACACAAGATAACAGATGTACACAAAAGAAGATTATAGGAACCTGTGCTTTTATCCTCCTTGGAGGTTTTCAGAAATTCTGAATGACCTTATTTAACATGCTTGCATCAAAAATAACTTATTTTCCCCAAATCATTTAACTGACTCTTGCTTCTTAAAGCAGGTAATTATCAATGTTTTATTCAGTCTTTCGGTTTTTTACAGATTTCTTCTTTCAGAACCTAGTTAAGTAGCAATTTCTTTGGAATTCTACAGGAATGTTTTCTTCTACAGTAGATAGGAGGGAGACATCAGAGGAAACCAAAAAGAAAATGACATTACCTATTCCAATTACTGTAGCAGTATACCACACACAGTTTGCACTGGGCCTCATCCAAAAAATGTTTAAACTAAAATAGTAACACTCAGTGAAGTCAAGAGTATTTAGTAATTTGCTTGAAGTTAAGCATACAAGTGCACTTATGGGACCCAATTCTTGCTAGTCTTGGACATTTAAATACTCCAGGCCTATCCACATTTTTGTACCGACACTTTGTGTAAGTGTTATCATGTTTGCCACAGGACACAAGTTAATTTGCATATATGGAAGCTTTCTATAGCATTGTTCAAGATCAGTTGGGGAACCTTGCTTAAAGATCCTTCCATAAGTTTTTGTCAGTGTAATCAGAATTTGTTAAAAACCACATCTATGAAGGTCTAATTCTGTGCAGGTGTAATGTCATAACCCACTTAAGGGATCTTTCAGATACGAAAAACTAAAGGCAAAAAGTTTAGGAAAGCTATTATAAGAAACTGTGTCATAAAGTACAAAAAAACCAAAGAAAAAGGATGGGGGAAGAGCCTGTGTGTCTATCACTTGCAGGTATGTGCATACATATCCCCAAATTAATACGGAAGAGCTCAACCATATTACCAAGTCTCAAATATTACTAAACTTGCTAAGCTAGCAAAAAAATGTGACCCTGCCCTTCTTCTGTATGTATGGTTACTGATTTCAGACTTTGCTACTTGATTAGTTTGTGGACTTTGTAGTACTAATGTTGTTGAGACACTTGCACTTGCTGGCATTACACAGTAACTCATTCATTATTCTGAATTCAGATTATGTGGGCACTCACACAGATCACAGAAGACAACTTAGCACAGAAGAGGTGCAACATGTTAAAGGAAAGCAATGATGGCATGTGAACATACTAAGCATCCAAGGCCAAAGGTGCTCTGCTGCCTTTACCTAAAAGTGCTTATCAGCAACAGAAGCAGCAAAATGCTTTTAAAACACTGACTCAAAAGGAGGTACAAAATGTTAAGCCTATCAGTTGTTACCTGCAACTTGTTTCCATCTAATTAACAATAAAGCATATATTCCCAACTTTACAGACGGACCTGTGCTCTCCTGCAAGCAAGATCACATTTTTGTCTTCTATCAACTTCAAGCTTTCCTCTTGCATGTTTACAGACAGACAAAATGAACTTCTGAAACAGCAGAGGACAATTACCCTGACAATGTTTTAATTCACTCCAGTGCTAACTAAACCAACCATTTTATATTACTTATCCTGGACTTAGATATCAAACATAAAGGGAAAGAGCACAAAACAACAAGCTGCTTCTAAAAAACAGTGATAGACAAGGCTGATTTAAAACACAATTTACTTAAGAGAATTTGAAAATTAAATTAGAACAAAGAATCCTTATGTTTCAATGTATATGAACTTCACTACAAAAAATAAAAATATTGAAATGATAGCTTTACTTTATGTAAACATCGTTACACTGGGCTGTACTTGAAAATTCTCCTGCATGTGTAAGTTGTAAAATAGCATTTCAGTTTAGATGCAGTTATGCCAGTTACCACACAAATGGTTATTTTCAGAATCAACAGCTTTGCAAGTTTAATTGCATATCTCTCTCTATAACTCAGATTACAATCCTGCACATCCTGAGAACAGATGTTTCCTAGAGTTTAGAAAAACAGCATTCATAACTGTGTGCATTGCAAAGGCAAATATAAGTTAACAAACAGAGCTCTTTCATTACAAAGTCTCAAGAGGAATGTTCAAATTGCCTTTCTGAAATCAGAAAGTTAGAAGCAGCAAATGGCAAGTCTTTAAATCTTTCAGAATATTTTGTCCTTTTTTTTTTAAGTGTAAGCATGCTCCCACAATTTGGATGGCAAAAGCCATCAGGCTATGGTTGATTGAACAGTATCATATTAAACCTGTAATTTTGCTAGAAAAATTGGAATGTTACAAATATAAAAATCTCTGGAATAGTATAGTGTACATGTGCTCATTACAGCTGGCAGAGATACTCCAAGATGCATAATTTTTCTGTGGAATAGGAGCTAAATCAAGTTAC
This sequence comes from Nicator chloris, assembly GCA_013400495.1. NCBI lineage: Eukaryota > Metazoa > Chordata > Aves > Passeriformes > Pycnonotidae > Nicator > Nicator chloris. Next base: position 59,785 of record WAAE01004608.1, read on the forward strand.
AAAAGTAATATACTATGAAGAGTGTAAGGTAGTCAAGTTAGTACAATCAAGGTTTATAAAAGGAACACAATACAGCAAGGAGTAGCCCACAGCAGATTAAAAGCCTCCAAACACAAAACCTTGCAAATTCCAAATGGATTCCTTTCCATGCACACACAAGTACACAGTGCCCATTAAGCCAGCCAGTACTAAGCTGGAAATGCTTTATGTAACTTTTTAAAGCTTACACCACATTTGCATATCTGAAGTTGCAATAATCAAATTAAAAGTTCTATGCCTTTTTTATGATTTTGTATGTTGTACCTATCAGTTTTCATTTAGCACAACTCTACTTTCAAGGCTCTACAGACAACATTAGTATTGTCCCCTTAGAATCCACTGTCTAAGAGATCACTGACCCTTGTGTCACCCTGCTCATGCATTATGGACTCGGAGTGTTGGTTTTGGGGCATCTTTTGTTGCAGGTTGTGGTTTCGCTTTTTCAACAAGCAAAACTCAACTGTTTATGGTATCTTTCAGCGGAGTAAATGAGCAACTTAAATTAAGAACTAGCCTCTTTTCATAGTTGTTAGAAAAACATGTACTGTGTGTTTATATATATAAACAAATATACTGTGCATATACATATCCAGAGATATTCACCATATTGTTGACACCAGAGTGCTAAAACATACATCAACATGAGCACTATTTCCAATACTCACTATTATTACTATTCCTGAAAGAGTAACTACATGCATTTTCCCCATCCATTTACAGGACAGTAAGATACACGAAGACAACTGTTCTGTTTTCCCAGTGTTAAAGAACTGCTCCTGAAAAGCATGCATGGGTTTGGGTATAAAGCAATTAAGACCACACAAAAGTTATTTTGTGGCTTTAAACTCACTAAAGCTGTTTACTTTCAGTGGATGTTCCACGTACTTTAACTCATTTAAACACAAAAGGGAAAACTTCCAAGTGCTAGAACAACCATACAGACAACTGACAGACTAGACTAAGTAAGTTCTCTGTAAAAAAAATATCATCACTGCACAGCCACAAGGCAGACTTTCATTTTTGGCAACCTGTATGCAAACCATTTATACTGTCACGACTTGTAATTTAACAGTGAAGAGACCCTCCCAGCAAGGAACTATACTGCTTTCTTCATTATGACACAGACCTCCTCAATCTTTAAATATACACAGTTTGTTTTAAAAATTACATTTGTGACTGCTTTCAAAGAAAGGCTTCATAAAGTTCTAATTTTTTTGTCAGTATACGTAAAGGCTGGCACTCGGGTAACAAAGTTATCTGGACCTGTAAAGGGTGTGTTATATTCAATACATATTTGAGGTTAATGTTCCATAAACATTCACACAGAACCTTACCAAGGGTAACAGTATTCTGGTTTATACTCGTGCTTCACTGATAGCCTTTACCCATCCCTGCATTGTTTTCTATTTTCACAAGGAGAAAACAAAACACATCCCTGTAAAGTATGGGAACCCCATTTTATGGCTAAGAATCCAAGAAACAAGGCAAGGAGGAGATCATAGAGGGAAACATGTTACTTGACTTCCCCCTTGTAGCTAGCCTTGTAGGACCTTAGCCATAATGCTTCACAAAAAACTGAACTGACCCACACAGTCTTCAACCAATTAATCTTTTTAGTATAGTAGGTTTTGAAAAGGGCCAGCAATACTCATTGGGAACAGTACCATTAACATTGCATTCAAAGAAAGAAAACATTGGAAACCATATCCTGGCCCTCCTACTCTGTTGATATGCTCTAGTATTAGCCAATGTATGGTAATACAAAAAGAGTCTTGTAGTGATGTAAAAGGCAATGAAGACATCTATAGAATAATGTTCATGTGCAGCCAAAATGAAGAAGATTCCAAAGAGATTCAGGACCCAGGACAAGGTGTGCAAGAAGTTCCAGCTCCTTGGCGTATCTAGGAGAAAACAGAACGCGATTAACCTTGACTATCTCAAAATGCAGGCCTAGACATTCCAAGTTCCTATACAGCTTTTTCATCCAAAAATGAGATGGAATTACTCTCTTCATTAGGAAATATTGTACACAGGTCCAATAAATGCAACAAAAGCAACCACACAAGTTATATATGTCTATCAGTTCATGACTTCATTTACAAATGCATTTCTGGATTACCAAGAGCATCCTTAAATGGTTTAGCACCCTGCAAAGCAGAATTCTTTGTTCAACCAACTTCTTTTAATGCAAATCATGTCTTTTCTATGTTATAAGGAGGAAGATGTAATGAAAGCTACATTACTGTTATTGCAGTCGTTACATCATAGTTGAACTCAAACTAATTATCTTTGCTTGCTGTAACATGTATCAAATCACTCTTGGTATTTACAGAAGGGTACTACTGTTTCATATATTCTCACTCGTTATGGGGTTTGGTGTTTGGCTTTATGGATTATACCACACATAGAGAAACCTCGCCAGGTATTTTGGCTGACAGGAGTCAGTGGCAGATACCAAGGGAAGGGAATAGTAACAAACAATCCTAAGTATCTTCCCAAGTATTTTCCCAGCAGCAAGACAGAAAGGCTTTCTAATTTCTTGGCTCACTGAAAAGTTCATTGAAAAGTGCCTTATTCAACCCCCCATTCAAGCAGGTGGTGTTCCTTTCCTGGCTGTGACGTGACTGTCACAAACCTGAGAAAGAGCACAGCAATCTGAATTTGTATTTGTTTGCTTAAATGTTACACTTCGAACTTCTTGAGGAGGTCAAGGAGCAAATATTCTTAATACTTAAGGACATTCAAATGTTTACACTCTCACACCTCTGTACACACTCTGAAGGACATTTGAGTATTGACGATCTGTACTCACATTCTGTGACAAAGAAGTTGAGCATGGTCAGGACAACAGTGTGGCCACTGAACATATAATCTCCACATGTATGTACTCCAGTCAGAGTCATTCCAAAGCCACTCCATATTGCAAATGCCCGCTGGAGTTTTGCCCAAACGTTGCCATACAACTGAAAAACAGGGATATTAACCTTTACTAAGTTCCAGCCCCGCTGCCCAAACAGTATGTCCCTGAAGTTAGCTGTACTGCACTATGTGTGTTTAATACCATTTATCATGTTGTGTCTTTTATTAAAATGCAGGTTAGTCCATCTCTGGATTTCACTGTGGCAATGAGTCACATTAGCAACTACAGTTACTAATTATATTCATCCTACCTCTTATGAATGCTGGAATTTAGAGCAAGTATTTTGTTCCAAGTGATTTACCCACAGAGCCTGCCACCTTTTTTTGAACTTATTCAACCTCCCAAATTGTGTCATTATCAAGCTTTCAATTTGTCCAGCTCAAACCTCTCCTAACTAAAAGTTAGGATGAAACAATAACATCCCATGTTCTAAGGAATATCCCTTATGAGAAGGGGTGAAATAATAATAGTTTGTTGGGCTGTTTTTTTCAAAACCATACAACCAACAAGACAAAGAATTACTTCCCTTTCACTCTCTCTTCATGAGGTTAGTAGATTAAATGCACACACCTCTTTGACATACTCTCTCTGCTTTACAGTGTGAAACATTCTGAACAGCCTTCCCCAAATAACCATATACTCTCCAGAGCGGCAAGTGCTTCTAAGACCACTAGGGATGTTGGCCTGCCTATGGTAATTAATGCAAGGGCAAGGAAACAGGAGAGAAACACGATGTTCTTGAAAAACACACATCTAACACTATGGTGGCAACAATCTTAATCAAGTCTTTTTTTACAAAAGGAAACAGGGAAAATAATTTAAAGCATTTTTACCTTTCCAGTACACTGCAAGTGCTGGCCTGGCACCGAGAGTGAGGTAACAAACATTGTAATGCAACGTAATAGAAATACTGTGCCCATGAGGCTGCACAGCCTGCGCAGAAGTATAGATCTGGGAAAAGTACACAGGAACTGAGATCAGGGAAGGTATGATAAAAACATTTCACCTCACCCCAACTTAATCCCATTAAGTCCTGTCATCATTACTGCAAGTTTCACAACAACTGTTTGATTTTTTTTTTAATTAAGTCGTACTATAAAAATATAGTTCTACATGACAGGGTGAGACACTGTAGTCAGCTTACTGTCACCAAAAGGTACAGCTCCACCTCTGCAGCTACTCTTGTGCTAGCTTTGGCACTCATACCTTCTGTTAGCAAACTGATAAAAATCAATGAACCAGTGAAAATTTAACTTAAAATACGTACACAAAAGCATTTTCTATCCCTTAGTGAAAGCAAACTGTCAGGCCGGCTCAGACATCCTGTGGAAACTTATTCTTGTAGCACTTTCTTATACACAAAACTGTTATAGCATGAGTGTATATACTGACAGCTCTCTGAAATACCTATGTTCTGAAGGAAATTACTTATAAATATGGTAGAAAAGTAAATTCAGATTACTCCTTTGAAACATTCACAAGCCAGCATTCTTGATTAAATCCTCCCTAATCCATTTTAACAGAGACATACCAGAAGCTGATGGAAATTCTTAAACAATCATCATAAATTATTGCTATGGTCTTTTCTCTGCATCGAAGTACCAGGTAATTTGGATTTTATAAAATCTACCTGTGTTTGTGAAGCAGAAGAACCAAGAGCCAAATGTAGCAAAGAATGACACCACATACTTCAGTCATAGCAAAAGCCCATGGAATCCTGGGGACGCTAAAAAAAAAGGACAAAGCAAGAAAGTTAATACAAAGGCTTAACTTTTTTCCTAATCACAGTATTGGAAATAAGGGCACGTGAAGTTCTAACCGCAGACCTAATTTGCATTCATCTGACAACAGTATAAACTACAGACAAAAATTCTTTTGTTAGACTGAATGAAATAGAATTTGAAATATATCCAATTACATTATCTCCTTCCTCATAATGTGCTTCTAGTTTACACAGAACTCTCTAAGTCAGGGAAAATCTCCAGTATGCTGTCTTAATTTACACGTGACTTACTAACAGGATGCGTTCCTCTACTACTGTTTCACAACAACCTTTTTCATTCTGACAGAAACTTGCATCATGTCAATTATGCTGCTTATGCTTGCAAGAATGCCATGTCAAAGCAATGAATTAAATGCTGCAAGGCCAAAACCCTTAAACACTTGTAATGAAACAGAACTGCACAGAAAAGTATAAGGGAAAATGAAAATTGTTTTCAAAACTTCAGTGATAATCACTATATGAAAACCTTTCAGCCCCTTCTTTAAAAAGATCTAAGACCTTCTTGCACACATAAGGCACCAGTAAGAATTTCCACTCCTCAGTCACCAAAACACAGATCAACAGATTTCAAGAGAGGCTGCTCCCTGTAGTTTTGTGCTCCCCCTGATACAAAGGGGTAGCAAAGTGCCGCTCAAACATGAGCTTTGTAGTGATCCCCCCTCATTGTTTCCTGAGCTGCTGCTTTCTGGCCTCCCCCATCCTCCTGTGCACTGAACACCCTGGGAACAAAATCCAGTAATGCCACAGCTCCTGTTCTCCCTCCCCTCTTCCACTCTGCTGGATGTGGTCTGTCCTTGATGAGTTATATATAAATTTATGGGGGATTCTGCACACTTACTCAAAAGATTAGAGTCTTACTGACTTCTTGAAAGCCATTAATGAAAATGGAAATTACTGACAGGAACAGAAAGATCACAAAGGGTGAACTGTTCAACAGTTTAGCTCATCTTTTAAAACTCTCTAGGCAGTTAAGTTCTCCATGGTGCAAGTGCACTTGTTCAAAGGGAACATTTATCCTCTATTAAACCTGTTGTCAATGACTAGAATTTCACCTTTGCCATTGTGTCTCTTCTCTGCCTGAAGTGAAATATTTGCTTTAAAAAAATGAACAGGTACTGCATAAGTCACAACAGTGGTTTAATACCCTGTTAAAAGAGATGCTGGTCTTTTCATTCTACTTCAGAGTTTCCCTAGAACATCTTCAGCAAGCTGACAGTGGGAAGACAATAAAAATGCAGGACCAATGCTGTTCCCTTTCAATTTCCTTGCTCACTCACAGACCAAAATATTCCTTCATCCAAAGTTTTTTTTTATATCAAGACATGTTAAGCTTCACAGCAGGAACTGGATTTCAGAAAATGCATATGGCTGCATATCTATGCCAGCTGACCATCATGCTTTTTACTAGAATGAGAGGATGGACGAAGTAATTACTGCTGTAATGCGTTTAAGATGTAAAACTAAATATAAACTAGGTAGAACAACAGCTCAGTTTATTTTCCCCTAAAACTAAATCTCTGCATCTAACTGATCCGCGTTTCCATCTTAGCAGAAGGATTTACTAGACTCTTATTACTATTTTACAGATGCATCTTCCAGAGCACATGAAACTTTCTTCTAGAGCACATGGAACTTTGAAAACCGAGAAAAGACGGCCTATATTTTAACCATCACATTACTGTTTTGTTTAGAAAGAAAATTTCTTACCTATCTAGAAATATGTCTGGCAGAGGTGGATATGTTTGCATGTCAGGTACTCGCTCGTGTACTATCACCATAACAAATGATGTAAAGCCAAACACTATAAAGACATACACACAACTTAAAACTGTCTTCCAGTACTCTGGGTCCAGTCTTCGTGTGGCATGTTTGTTTTTTCCATTTGCATATTGATACTGATCACCATTGAGGTCAGTGATTGGTCCATCATAGTCCCGAGGTACTTCACCATTACAAAACCAATCTGCCCCCTGCAGTGAACCAGCTGGGCACACTGTGCCAGCATGACCATCACTGGTGTAACCCAGCTCTTCCAGGACGTCAACGTGCTGCTTCTGCAGTTTGCGTATGGACAACATCAGCCTCTTGATATCCCCCAAGATTTTGATTTCCAGAGGAGGGGATCGTAAGTCATACTCAGTAAGTGTCAGCAGGGAAATTCCATCTAGCCTGTGTCTGTTGCACAGAAGATCCACATATTCACAGAAGCCTTCCTCCTTCAGCCACCTGGCCACGTTCTTGGTAGTCCAACGTCGAATGCAAAGCTGGTTACTGCCTGCCATCCTGCCCCTTTCTCCGCCAATCACACTGACCTGCTGCATATCCAGGAGACACAACACCAGAGTGTTTAACACAGATTATGAAATGCCAGTGTCTGCTGTGCAATTTTAGATGCTTAATTAGCCCAGGACATTTTACATAAGAGATAGCTAAAAAACAGACCTAATTTCTAAGGTAATATGATTTTTTTTTAAATTCAAGAAAAACTAAATTAAGATTATCGCATTTGCTCCTAAATAGAAATCTGAAGTTTCCAAGAAACAGAATATTTCCTAAATGTATCCAGTATACCATTCTAATTTTGTTATAAATAAATACCACTTTGTTAATTACATTAGGCAATGAAAATCAAATACTACTCTTTAAATACCAGCTTAATTATTAGACTTTTCCACTGTTTGCAGTTCATCAACTACACAAGGAAGTGTAGCCAGCAAACACACAAAACTGAATTAAAGCTGAAATAATACATTTCAATACAGTCCAATATATCCCACTGTTTTAAAATACATACTGAAGCTTTGATAACATGACATTCCCCCACTCCTTCCAAGTAAACCCAAGTCTAGATATCTGCAACAGTATTGAGCTGAAATGTCTTAGTTGTATGTTGATCATACATCCATCCTATATTTGTTTGATCTCAGTAATTAAAATAGATACTTACTGAAATTTGAGTACTTTAAAATAGTCAGCTTTCAAAAATAACATTACTAGAAATGAAGCATTGGCTTAAGCTTCAAAGCATTTTTCAAATTGATGTGCTAGTAGATAACACATTAACACACCAAAACCAGAAGAGATGTGCTCTCTTCATACAGATTTCTCAATAATCGTGTTCCTGACTCTAGAATATTGCCTGAAAGAAGGCGAGACAGCTCAGCAACATTTTAGTCACATGGTGGTGACAAGTCACCAGAACAACAACCAGGAAAAAAGTTAACCACCGGACATTATGTGGAACACGTGATAAAACTCTGAAAGGCTACCAGTGAAGTAAAAGTACTAAAACGTTTATGCAATATTGAAGAGTCACGGCAGCAGAGAATGGATTTGTGCATAATTTATATTTGGTGGCTCATGTACAGCTACCATCTAAGAAACAGCTACAATTTCACAGCTCTTTTGTACTTGAAAAAAACAGTCTAATTAACTAAAATGCTTCAATCGTGCCAATCAAATCTCAGAAAATACAAGGCAGTACAATACACTACTGCCACATACATCATTCAAGGCTTTCAGAATGAAAGCAGGGAAACAGTGTATTTAATCTATTATTTAGCTTCTGTCTATAGTAAACTGGCACTCAAACCCATCATGAATATTCAGCACAGTTCTTCATCTTTTTCAGGGGCACAGCTCTTCCAAAAACAGAACCTCTTTCCTTCTCAATTCTTTTTTTAAGGAGGTACAGCACCTATTCTGCTCTTAATATAATTATTGGATGCAACTTCTTCTTCTGGCTTTCATCTAGCAGAACCACAAACTATGTTATACTATATCAGAGAAGATTCAATTTGCCAAATGAGATTTCCCAGCAGTGCAAAAGTAATATTTTAGAAGAAAAGTGAGCACACAAATGACACTTAGCCTTCTAAAATAATTAAGGGCAAGATACTTCTGAAGATATTCTCTCAGGAGTTGATTGTATATTAACAACATGTACTTAATCCATTGCTAAAATTTCTCAATACCTCATAAACAGTCAATAAGTATATAAGCTTTAATACCTTGATTTAAATAGTTGCCCAAAATGAAAAAAAATAAACTACTACAATACTGCATATACTATATTCTTCCTTCTCTATATAAAAGGGTATTTTCTCATTTTTATGTTATCTTACTATTTTTGAAAGTGTAGCTCAAAAATAACTGCAATAATTATTTTGGTCACAGCTAATAAAATAAATTATGACATTTAATTTTCAACTCATGACCAGTTAATTGACCTTTTTTGTGCTACATATTTTTACTTTACTCCAGGGTTGCTGTTTAATCCCTGGTGGCAATGAGAGTCATCTAGCCACTCACTCACTCACTCCCACTCACTGCCCCCAGCCCACTCCCCCTGCAGTGGGATGGAGGGGAGAACTGTAAAAAGGTGCACCCAAGGGGTTGAGATAGGAACACTTTAATAAGGGTAATAAAGTCAAAGACAGTAATAATAACAGTGAAAATAACAAAAACAGAGAAGAACAACAGCCAAGAAAGACAAGTGATGCACATAACAACTGCTCAGCACCTGCTCACCTTTGCCCAGCCAGTTCCCCAGCAGCGGTCGGCCTCTCCTGGCCAACCTTCCCCCTCCATTTATATACCAAGCAGGGCATTCCATGGTATGGAATATTCTTTTGGCCAGGTTCAGGTCAGCTGTCCTGGCTGTGTCCCTACCAGCTTCTTCTGCCCCTGCTTACTGGCAGAGCAGGGGAAACCAAAAACTCCTTGACTTAGGGTCAGCACCACTGAGCAACAACTAAAACATGAGTGTATTATCAACATTGTTCTTATACTAAATCCAAAACATTCAGTAAAATAAACAAATTTGAGTTGCTTATTTTTGTAGCTATTCCAGGTTTCTTTACTCAGAAATACAGATGAAATACTGAAAACAAAAAAAAAGTTGATCACAGTGAGTTTTGTAACATAGTAACCATCACAAGTTTTCTAAAATCATGAATGTAAACTCAGCACCACAAATACACTCAACTTACTGATATTGTCTTCTAACCGAAGCAACTTCTGACGACAAAGGCAGGAAACTGACCCTCACCTGAGAGAATTCTATTCATTTGTCACAAGTCAAGTAGCCTAACAGTAGCCTAGTTTTCCTTCATCTGGCATTGCCAGAATAAAACTCAACCTTTACCAAATGTGCAATAAAAGTAACAACACTGAATGCACACACCCATTGAAGGTCACTATGGGCTGGACCTGGGAGAAAGTCTACATTAACCTCAAGATGCAACTGATAGGACCTGCTCTGTTTTTAAATGCTGCCAACAACAACACAATCAACTGGAAAAGACAAAAAAATTACTACAAAACACAAATTTAAAACATTACACAGAGCAGATAGCTAATTTCATCTCAACAGCAACAGTTAAACTCATTTTTTTAATGATAAAGCAACTTCTTAAACCCTGAAGTTTCAACCTGAAACTGCCTTCCCTTTCAGACTACTCAATTGGTGACACTTTTGTGGTTTCAAGGGTAGAAGACACTTTCTCTAATAATTGTAACACCTGGAATACAGTACAGATCCTTGTGTGCAACTGCCTCTGTTCATTTTTGAAGCTGAAAAATGCTGCATAACTATTACACCACTAGACTGCTATGTAAGAATAACACAGCAGGGCCCAAGTCCCCTAGATAACTGCACCTGTCTTCTGAAAGGAAACAGCTCTGGTAACTACTTTGCCTTCCATGTTACTAGTTTTATCACTGAAACTAGATAATGGGTAACATTATTTAATGATGAATAACACACATGAGTAACACAAAGCAAGCATAGACTAAAGCGTCAGAGGGCAAAATATCCTTTTCACCTGACATCAGCAATGTCTGTAGCTAGTTAGTTGGTTATTTTCCTGGTACTGTGACTTAGCACTTAGCAAGCTTGTCAACAGTATGTATTGTGTGTCCCATTTTCTTGCACCAACCTTTCAATTAACGGCATGAACACAAATGCATATGAACTGCATAAGTATTTACTTTTTTAAAAGAAAAACATTACTTCATGAGCCATAAACATTCCTACAATTTGATGGTGACGTTTTAAGAAATAAGATGCCTCTGAGAGGCTGAGTATACCCTAGCTGATAGCAAAATTTCTTACATGTATATATAGAGAAAATTAACCTCCCTCAACACGATAGTCCATGATTCTATCATGTTCCTGTCTACTGAATCACTGCCAGTCAACCATTGATTCCCTAACTTTCCTAGCTTACAGACCTTGAGACTGCATATGGAGGTAAATATGTGGGAAGTTGAATCTGCTTATCACTACTCTAGCCAAGGAAAAGTAGCATTAATATCACAGTAACATTAGGCTGCAAACTTGATTCGAGCAGAGTCATAGCTGAAGGGTTAAACAACCTAGTTAGGTCTGCAGCAGTCAGTAGAGTGCTGACTGGTTTTGTTTATTCCAGACACACATGCAAAATCTCTATTAGCACCATTATTGCTTTACCACCTGCCATGAGATATCTGGGAGAGCCTTGCCCCTTGATTTTTTTCCCCCTAGATTCAAATTCCCACCATCCTTGAGAGGAATTTTAGGAAGGATGCTGAAGAACTATCAGATCTCAAGTGATTTAACCTACATTTCTGTGTGAAGGTTTCAAGCTGCAGTGTGAATACAGGCCATTCCAACTCAGCCCCTCCTTCGCTGGGTCTGTTGGCTTAGGAGCACATCCCACACCTCAGGGGAGAGGTTGTTCCCTGCAAAGGCTGCTACTTCACCCACGCGGACAAGGCCCATGTTAGTGGCCTGGGTTCCCCAGCACAAAAAAGCTACACAAAAGCATGTGCTGAGCCAGTCTGCAATAATAAGGCCACTGTCACACACCAACTTAGCAATGCTGTGCTGGAAAAAGAACACACAGCACTGCCTTGTTATGCAGCACAAGGCTCAGCTACTCTGCTGACTCTGACTTACATGACAAGCTTGTCACCTGTTCTTCCTGGAAACTCTAGATTCTTCAGTGCTTATTTAAAGCAAATAGCACCAAAGATTTCACTGCCATTTCGCATACAGTGACCTAGTCCTTAGCTTCTAAATGCCACCAGATATATATAATACGGTAGGTATCTTGTAAGCAGAAGGACAAAAAGAACACATGCAAAAATAATACATGATTTTTCAAGAAAATAATACATGTTTTTAAATATAATGGCTACCATGCTACATATAAATTTGATCAAACACAGCACAATGCCCACCATGAGACAAAAATGGTATTTTCCTGAAGCAAGAATACAATCATTTCAAATGCATATATATTGCTGTAAAACTTGCATTGAGTTTTAATTAGTGACCTTGGTATCGTGAGATGATCAGCAGTAGCTTAACTGTACTCAAAGGTCTTAGTGCTTTGCATGAAGGTAAAATAAGAAATGTCAAAATAACACTAGTTTAGCCTTAGGTTTTAAGCCATCAAGGAAGATAAGGTTTTTGAGAATTATTTACTGAAGTGCAGCTTGTGGATCAAATATTAGCTCTATATTCTTAGCAGAGTCTTTCTGCTGAGACACCTCCATGCAAGACTGACAGCAGCTACTACAGAAAGTCCTGAAAGTTAAACATGCTTGTCTTAAGAACCACCAAGTACAGTGACATATTGCATCAACATGAACAGAATACATACTGCTCCCTGACTCTTACACCTCATTAAGCCAAACAGATTGTATTACACTCAAGTGAACACTAAGAGCAGCTCAATTCCTAATATACCGGCCAGATAACAAAACAAATTTTTATCCTACGGCCATAATTCAAGGCATATACAAGTGATCTTTTAAACTGGTCAGGTACTCCACCACTTATCTTAGTATGTCATTCACAGTATTCCATTACTATTTGACTAAGTTCTTAAACATTTTACATGCTAAGTATCAGGTGTCGAGTATTTTTCTTCCAGTTTCAAGTAGTACATCCCTCCTGTAACAGAATGTTGGCTGCTCTTTATCCCTACACAACTTAGGAGTAACCACTCAAGTTTCTTCATCTCCTTTTCTTCCCACACCCTCATCTTAAAATGGAAATAGGGGAAGACATGAACAAACTCTTCATCCAAATGAATACCAGAACTGAACTGAAGTGAAACTGTTTCATTTTACTCTCCACAACCATTTACAACCTAATGTTTCTGGTCTAGTGAAAATCTAATAGCCTTCCTTATTTTATATGCATTAAAGTAAGTAAGAAATAAAGAACTTCTAAAAGGTATATGATTATCAAACAAACATACACAATGTAATATGGTTAGTGGATCTCAATCAGCAAGCTCTGTACAAAGAAAAGCGATACTAGGGAACCCGAAAGATTACAATCCCTAGGCCAACCTGTATCTTAATAGTATCCTACTAAAATAAACTTCCAACCAGCCATCAAGAAGAATATCACATAGAAGAGCAAATAAGATAACTTAAAATCTTGTGCTTTACAAATCTACAGAACATTTCCTTCACGCCTAAGCAGTACTCCCACAATACAAACTTACAAAACTTCCCAAAATTCCTTTCACTTGGTATAAAAATCACTTCACACTAATCCTGCAGGTTAGTTCCACTTTGCTTCTATATCACAGAAAGCAAAAGGAAGAAAAAGACACAGGCATTTCCTTACCTCTGGTATCCAGCAAGAGGCACCCCCTACCAAAGAGGAGGGGCACTTAAATGCCAGGAAATGTCTTCGGAGCTCTTGCCACTCCAGAGCACAGCATGATCAGCTGCTCTGTGGAGGTGGCACAGACACTGTGTCCAGCTGCACGAGGGAGCTCTGTGGAGACAGAGCAGAACTTAGCCAAGTGGAATCTTCCATCAAGTCATCTTTAAACACAGAATGAGGGCTGTGAAGCCTTAAATACAAAACCATGAGACCACTTCTACTTATTACAAACGTTAACACTACCTCTCATTTGCCTCTTCCATTAACTTAGGGAGCTGGAAAAACCTACCTTTTTGAAGTGTTGGGTTTTTTTTAATAGCAATCAGCAATGACTAAGTGAATGGTCTGAGGCCACATCAGTAACAGAGATTTAAGAGACTGAGTGGATAACAGTTCCAGTAGTTTTAACTTCCTTACAGTCAGGCCCTAAACTTGCACGAACACCCTCCCCACAGGCAGACCCCACCATTTAACCCTGAAACTCGAAGAGCACACTTGCAAATCAGTAGCAGCACTGTTCCATGTTGCCTTGTTAATAATCAAATCCTACACACTCAACAGCATTTTTATTCAAATCTGAACATTCTGTCCTCAGAAAGCATACCAATTTTATTGAAAAAAATAATTAGAATACCTATTTGGACTCAGTACAATTGTTCGGTTATCTGACTGTAAGACTGACACAAAGCATCTTTTCCAGGAACGATCTGTTTGCCGTGGAGACTGATACGGGAATCAGACACCACACGGGTCCCCTCTGCCCCAGGCCCCACAACGAACCGCACAGTGCCCGCAGGCCACGACCCCCGGTGCCAGCCCCGTCCCCGCTCGGTAGCCGTGCCACACCTTCACACGCTTCTCCTAACGAGGCTGACGAAGTTCAGCCCGGCAGGGGCACAGCCGGGCACACGGGCTGACCCCTTCAGCCCGAACACCGCCGGCGACATCGCCGCAGCGCGCAGATGGTGCTCCCGGGCCGGGCGCTCACGCTCGGCAGAATGTGCGGGGCCGGGCGGGCGCGGTAATTGCGGCGGAGCGGATTTTAGCGGGGACACACCGCACAGGAGGCTCGTCTTCCCCCCGGCAGGCGAAGCTGTTCTCCCCTCCCGCACAGCCTCTGCGGTGGGGCAGCCCTTTCCCCCCGAGACCCGCAGGGCCCGCCCGCACCCTGGGAGCTCACGCCGTAGCGGGGGCAGCGACGGGGACCCGGCGGGCTCCCACCTGCGGGGCGGCCCCGCGGGATGGAAGGGTCCCCGGGAAGGGCCCCGCAGCTCGCCCGGCCTCACCTGCCGCCGAGTGGCCGTGCCGCCGCGCCGGCTCCGGGCGCTGCGGCAGCGGCTCCTCCGCGCCCTCCCTGTGCCTCTGCCCGTGCCTCTCCTCGGCGGCGGCGGCCACCGCCACCCCCCATCCCCCGTCCGGAAGCGGCGGCTGCAGCGGCGGCGGAAGGGGCGGGACGGGGCGGAAGGACGGGGCCCGTGCCAGGAGGGGCTTCGAGCTGTGCCACAGGCTTGGAATCAGTGGATCAGCAGGTATTCCCATCCTTCAGCTCAAAGCATATACCAGGACAAGATAAGAGAGGAAACTTACAGGACCCCCATACTGTCAGGCCTCATATCAGGCAGTCATTACAAAACATTCCAGTTGCACCATTATTCTTCTGATGTCTGTATAAAAAGAACAAAACTGGCTGTCAGCACTTGGCTGACAGCACTCAGTCATTTATGCGCGAGGATCCAAAGCACAGATGTGAACAGCACACGACTTACGAAAGCTTCAGCAAGGCACCGTAACTTCGGGAGCTCCATAACCTACAAATAATACAAATGGAGGGAATGGGAGGAGACAGACAAATTAGAAGCAAATTCCTCCAGAAAGAAATTTAATTTGGATACCGTCTGGGGTAGCAGCCAGTCCTTTGCAACAGTTCGAGGAACAGTCCGAATTTGTTGTGTTGATGATGTAATTTCTATAAGGTCCAAGACAAGTCAAAATTGTAGCTTCAGTTGAAATAAAAAAGAGGTGCCAGTGTAGCTCTATGAAGTTAATTACACTGCCTTTTCAGAGGAAGTGGCCCTGAGATCTTTGTAAAGAAAAAAAAAACAAAAACAAAAACAAAACAAACCAAAAAATCTATTGCAAAGCTTATATGCTGCTATAGTGAAACAAGGACATTTTGCATTTCAAAATTCTTCAAAGCTAAGTCGAGTTGTCGAGTCATCGAGCAAGCCTATGCAAGTATGCTCTCTTGTACTATCTCAGTTGTAATGGACTGTCTATCTACCGGATATTCAGAAGAGAAACTGTGAAGAACATCTCTCAGAAGACGTGAGAACATCTCTCAGAAGACGTGCTCCTTTCCACAAGCCTTGATACTGGTTCAGAGAAGCTTATCTCTACACAGTCTGTTCTGTCCTGCTTTTGTTTTTTACGCTAAATGATTTGTAGTTTCCCAAAATGAGTTGCTAAAGTTGGAGGGTGTGTTCCACTTTCTTTGCCAGTTTAGCAGCATCTGCAAACAGTGTAGGAATCAAATGCAATTTCAGTCCTCACAATGTTTCCCTTCTTTGCCTTTAAGGCACTAGATGAAAAACTGAATTCATCAGTGACAAACCACAGAACACATACATATAAATCTGAAAACATCAAATGGACCTTGTCTTCCTGTTTATAATGGATCAGTTAATAAAGCTGGTTGAAAGTTGAAATCATTTCATTTACTCCAGGTCCACATATTTATATTCAAAAAACCCTAGCATTTATCTGACAAGGAAAACAAAATTACAGGAGAGCAAGGCAGCTAAGTTCAACAAGATTTTGTGCTCCTCTATTATATGCATTCTCGACTCTTTTGACATGAATTCTTCACCAACTGCCAGTCACTCACAACTTTTTGCACACTTCCAAGTGCCAAGTTGGTACATGGCTGCATTTGCTTGTATCTGAACAACTGGTTTAAACCAAAAATGTAAAAATAAGCACAAAGTGAATTTAAAAATTGCTGCAAAAATAACCATAGCAGACTACAGAGCTGTCTCATCATGGAATAGGTCACTGTGACAGTCTTAAGCATGTGTCCTGAAGCTAACTCACCTTTTGGGATCTCATTCTTTTCATGGGAGGTAGCAGGAAACTGCTGCTTTGTTCAGAGTGCTATGGCTTTGTTGTTTCATTTTATATATGAACGTGCACTAGGGTCTACCAGCTTACCAGATTCCAGGAAGGAAACAAAAATGGAAGCAGAAGTTTCCTAACGCTGTTTCCCTAAACTGTAGCAAAACCAGCAATCCACCTAAAAAATTACATTCCAAATTCAGTCTCCAGACTTTGGAAGTCTGGGTTGGGAAATGAGCAGTATTTAGACATGCATGTTAATCCAGGATTATCTGAAGTTTACAGATCCTAAGGTGTGTTATTCCAGCAACAGATTTCCATTCAGGGAACCCCTGGCCAAGAGCTGCATCCAGAGCAAAGGTGAAGAAGACAGACAGACACATATACAGTGGGGAATTCCCTGGGCCTCCCCGTGTGGCAGCTGCTGGGCTGGTTTGCAGAAGCGATTTGCCCAGTGACAGGACAAGAAGTGATGGCCATAAGCAAAGACACAGGAAGTTCCACCTCAACATGAGGAAGAGCTTCTAAAGAAGTTGAGGTTGAAGAGCACTGGAAAAGGCTGCCCAGGGAGAGCATGGAGTCTCCTCTGGAGACCAAATACACCTGAATGGTTCCTGTGTCACCTGCTCTAGGTAACGCTGCCTTGGCAGGGAGGTTGAACTGGATGATTTCCAGAGATCCATTCCAACCCTAATACATCTCTGATTCTGTGAACTTCAGCACTGGAAAAAGGCTTGATGGTCAGTTTCTGTCTCGAGTTATCACTGCTAATGGCATTTTTCTGCTCTAATTTCATCACCTAGCAAATATTTTGAAATTTACTAAATAAGCTTGCACAGAAAAGTAATAGAGCATAATTTAAAACTTGTAACAATTAGATATATAATAGCTGCTTAGTCGTTGCACTTCAAAACTGAAAACTACTTCTCCATGCTGACATTTGAGGTTCTTTAAAAGCATGAATTATCTAAACCGTTGGTGCTTTATTTAATAGAAATTTCCAATAAACCTCATTCCGTCACTTTGAGTTATGTCACTTCATGCCATGTGACATGAAGGCATTGATGTAAATTTGACAGGCAGTGCCAGTGCTGACATCTCAGTTTGAGAATTTATGACAAATTATATGTTACAGATATTTTTAAAACAACTGTGGATTGCCAAGTGAAAAAAGTATTTAAAATGTGTAATAACACAGATGCATCTTTAGATTGAAAACAATTTATTCAGTTCACATAGTTATATTGATTTAATGTTCAGGCTGACACTTAATGCAACAAAAGAAAGGAAATTTATATTGAAAATTCCCAACTAGCTCAAGTTACAATATTTTATAGAGCAAAGGAAAATGAGATGTGTTAATGTAATTGGCTTTTCAAAAAAAACATTGTCATTGAGTAATACTATTAGCATTTAATAATTTGAAATAATCTATCTCAAATGTAAGGCCCTGCACAGAAAAAAAAAAGGTCTAAGTTGAACAGAGAATTATATGCTTATGAAAATTCTTATTCAGCAAAGAATACAACATGGCAAGGGGGGGTATCTTTCACTGCAAGTGCTAATTGATTTAAATAATGTTTTTTTCTTTTTCTGGGTTTGGGGTGTGGTTTTTGGTAATCTCATTTTTCTACAGATCAAGTCCTGCCTTATAATTTCTTCACAATCTCTGTACTTCAGTTGAAGTATAGTTAGATCAGTCATGTGCGAACTTTCAAGCACCTATTTTATCTTCAAATGTCTTAATTCTATAATGGAAGAAAAAGAGATTGAATCCCTAAGGACTAATCAAATTAATGAACCATAATAATTTTTAAGACAGAAAGCAAGCTTATTAGAAGAGGATAATAAAAGAAAAAAGAAAAAGAATAAACTCTATGTGCTCACCAGACAAAATGGTTCCATGTGTTAAAAATACATTGTTTTAGAGCACTAGAAAACCTTGTTTCACTTACTCACTTAGCTCTCACTTACTCACTTAGCACTGCCCAAAATGTACCAGAGTTCAAATACTTCTTCTTCTTCAGTAGTTAACCATCCCAAAAATCAAATCCTGAAAACAGGCTAATGAGTGAAATGAGAACCCTTTTGCACCTGGAGATAGTGTATCTGTAAAATCCTATCTAACTGAACTGTCACGCTGTAACATTTTCACTCTAAGCTGCCTTCTTTCAGGATATGTGAAAGGAGTCTGATTTTGGCTCTTTTTTCAGTAGAGAGATGGCATGGCATCAGTTAGAACTGATAGGAGTTTTTTCAAGGGAGGAAATAGAAGAGCCACCATGAATTGTCTGTTTTCAACTGTTGCACATTTTCCTGGCACTGCCATGCCATGTGCTACTAGAGCACTCCATGGCAATTTGCACTGTTGCCACCTAATATATTATTAGCCAGGGACTGTTTGATTTAGATTATTGCACCAAGTACTACCTTCTATGCAATCACAAAGCCACAGTCTGGTTAGAATGCCTTCTGTTGCGTGTTCCAAGATTAAGGATGCATTAATTTCAGCTAAAACAGCAGCTATTTAAAGTTCATATATAATTGCACACAAATGTTTGGTTTAGAGCTGCCCAGCATTCAAACAGCCAGGAGAACCTCCGAATGCTTGGAATCTCAAAAAGTGCCTCCTGCACATAGTGCTAAACTTGCCTCTATTCAATGTGACCATATATCAGTCTGTTGCTTTCTACATCCTTTCTTAGTAGATGTTAAAAGGTCCAGAAAAGAGGAACAGATGTATGCATACAAATGTTCAAGGCACACAGGACTTGGGGATAATTTTCTGGAGTTTGTGTTTTACTGTTTGTCACTTTTCATACCACAGATGACTTCTTAGTCATTGCAATTGGTGGAGAGGCTAATAAAGTTTTACAGCTGAAAAGGGCTAGACTTAAACCTGAGTTTCACCTTTTTCACAGGGCTTGATTAGCAACAAATGAGCTGGGGTTACATTTACAAACTGATAGTAAAGCCTCACCTTGAGTCTCCACCCAGAAACCTGGGAAAAGTAAACTAAATTGAACAACGTAACCTGCTCAGTCAGTTCATTTTCCTGATTCATGGGTACACTTAAATCAGCTTAAAGCACACTAGTTTACTAAAACAGCAACAAACTCAAGAACAAAACAGAAAAACAAGGTAATGTATCAAAGGCATATACATAGAGCTTGAAATATAACTTCAGCCATTTTTCCAGTCCTCTCTGCTGGGTCTGGCCAGCTGGTTGCCTCACCCACAGCAGTGCCTGGCTGCCTGTCCCACTACCCCCTCTAAATAAGCACTGCAGCACTGCTACTTGTAATTTCCCTCATTTCACCTTTTACGTCAGAACATATTTGGCAGTGGGACGTAACAAGTCTCTTTGTATACCGGAAGCTTTTAAACAGTTTCTTCACTAAATACCACAGAATGTAAGTAATTTCTGCTTCATTAACTATTCCATACAAAGTCACTTTTCTCTTGTTGCAGATGTCTTTTGTCCTCTCATGCTGGAAACTATTGCGTTGTGTTATGAAGATCTCTCACTGAGTACTCCTAAGCCCAGTTAATTAGTCTAGACTTTAATACCCAGCGTGGAATGCCCATGATCTGTCTCTTGATAAAATAAACCAAATCCATCATAGTTTATCAATGCATATGGAATAAAGGTGGCTCAGACCTGACCAAGAGTTCCTTCTATTCATGACCTTTTTTTCTGCAGGGGAAACTCTCACTAGCAAGCTTCTCTTGGGTCACCTTCTCGCCCCGATTGCAAGGCTTATGGAGGAAAAGCATCACCATTTCATTTGTTCTGCCTTGTAGCTCCACCATTGACAATTTTGCAGGCCCCTGCTAGGAGTCATCCTGTAGAAGCACAGGCAGGCACTGTTGTACTTGGAAAGACTCACTAATACTACTACTAATTTGATATAGTGAGCTCCAAGAAATAAATTTCCCTAGATTATCAGTGACAGGCAAGGCATCATCACCATTAACTTGGTGTTTAACCTCCTGGTGACTGTGTTGGTAGGACCTGGTGGTTCGTTTCTGACCCTTTCACTGCTATGTTTAAGCACCTCAGACTAAATGACGGACAATTGTTACTGCGACAGGTTGCTATTTTTCCTTTATCAGGCTTTAATTGCTCAGATCCCGCTGACTGCCACAGCTGTGTGGGAGACACGGCTGGGGACAGTCCCAGCCAGTGTTAGTGCGTGTCCTGCGGGCAGGGGGCTGTGCCACATGTGGCTGACGTCCCGGCACCAAGGCTGCTGTGTGGCAGAACAGTGCGGCTCTGGAGACGAGCCCAGAGAAGCAGACCGGAGCCAGCAATGCCCAGTTTGGTACCTGCATGTGTTTCGAGCGGCTGTGCGGGCCGGGCAGTGCCGAGGCGAGCGGCCAGCCGGGCTGGGAGGGCAGCCTGGCCACCCGGCACCTGCCGCAGCCCATCTGGCAGCCTCCCCCGGCACGGAGCGGGGCTGGCAGCGCCCTGTGCCGTTCCTGCGGCCGGCGGGAGCGGCGTCTCCCCTGATCTCAGCATGTCTGAGCCAGAGGCGCCCGACACCCGGGACCCTGTAGGCGCTGGGACATGCCCGGAGGATGTCCCCTCCCTCAAGGAAATTGAGCAGCTCCTGAACACTGGGCGGCCCTCTTGCAACCACGTGGATGAAGTATGGCCTAATCTCTTCTTAGGGGACCTGTAAGTACAGCTTTATGGACACACCTCTGCCATGCCTTCTGTTACCATGCCTCATGGGTGCGGCTTTAGACAGCTCATAGCTTTGCTAATTGCTGTCATTTACATTGCAGACAGCACGATTTCCGAGATAAAACTGACTAAGCTGGTATTCCCTTCTCGATTAGCCCTTAGAAGCAACGCATGGGCTGATGCTCCAGCAGTGGTTTGGGAGATGCAATCTCAGCGCTTCTACTCTGTGAATTTCACTGCACCCATCCTGATTTGTCTTTGTCTTTTCCTTAGAGTAACAGCACACAATAGATTTGTTTTGTGGAAGATGGGTGTGACCCATGTTTTAAATGCTGCCCATGGCACAGCATATAGCCACGGAGGCCAGGACTTTTATGGAGCAACCATTGATTATTACGGTGTACCAGCCCATGACTTGCCAAGCTTTGATATCAGCCAGTTCTTTTTCTCTGCTGCACGATTTATCCACAATGCCTTGAACACACCAGGAGGTATGAAATTATTGTTGGTCACATTTTGATGCGAGTCAGCAGCCTCAAAGAACAGGTCAGGTCTGCAAGCTCAGTGGTGGACAAATCACTGCGTGGTTTCCTGCCAGGTGCTGGTCACCAGCACGGTGGCTGGCAGAAGGGAGTGCTGTTGGATGTAGCTCTGACTAGGTCCCAAAAAGCTGATGTGACAAAAGGAGGAGAGGAGAGGAGAGGAGAGGAGAGGAGAGGAGAGGGGAGGAGAGGGGAGGGGAGGNGAGGAGAGGAGAGGAGAGGAGAGGAGAGGAGAGGAGAGGAATTCTTTGGAAAGTAAGGCTCATTCAAAAAGGGACATGCAAAAACATGCATTTAAAATGGACACTCTTTTGAGACCATCTTATACCAACTGTATTTGCAAGAAGAAATTAATAAAAAGACAAATGCCCTGATTTCTGCCATCACCAACTGTATGAAGAGGTTCATATATTGCAGATGAGTTTCTTATGTGAACAGGGCCTCCAAGAAGATTTACTTTTACCCAAGGAGATTTACAGTGAGTTCCATAAGAAACTGAGCTTCTTGGCAGTGGTGCAATAAAATACGAATTAACCTGTGTTACATAAAAGACCATTTCTTAGCATGAGTAAACTGGCATTAATGGAGCTGTCTCTATATCACAAGTTCTGACTTCAAAATAGAATTACAGTTGCATCAAATTGCCTTATTATGCAATAATACTAGGCCAGACATTTTTCTTGGTGGCTAATGTGTCTGTGCCATCCATTCAGGCCAGATTTTAGCATCCTTCCTTGTGTAAGCAAGCCTGCTGAAACTAATGGGTCTTCTTTTCCTCATAATCAAAACAGAGCAGTTCATTACTCTAAGAGGGTTTTCTCTGGTTTACCAGTGTTTCTGAGATCAGGTTGGGGTCTTATGGCATTTTTATACAAGTGAGTGTAACAATGGCAAACTAGACTTAACTGTTAGCAGTTCATGTGATCTATCAGAAGAGTAAGAAAAACATTTAAATTAAACTTCATCCACTGTACTGCTTCTCTTGATGGTTGTATTTTTTTTTTTTACCAGCCAAAATATTGGTACATTGTGCAGTTGGAGTAAGCCGATCAGCTTCTCTAGTCCTAGCATATCTCATGATAAATCACCACCTACCATTAGTTGAAGCCATCAAGACAGTGAAGCAGCATCGATGGATTTCACCCAATCGTGGTTTTCTGAAGCACCTGCGAAACCTGGATGTTCAGCTACGGCAAAGGAAGGACTGCTGAGCAGGCAACCCTATCCACATTCACTTTACTGAGTTTCACCCTTCAGAGTAATTGTGCATGATCACTGCACATTACAAAATTGAAGAAAATTATGCATCGAAATAAAAGGCCAACAGAGCAGTAAATGGACTAATTCTGATAGCTCAGCCCATCCAAAACCAGCACAGCCAACAGCAGCACTGTTAACTACTGCACAGGGTGGAACTGCTGTGTCTTGGGTGGTGCTACTGGATGAATCCACTGAGGTGGTTAAGACAGACCAAGTTTGTCCCTGGTTTGTGCTCATGCCAGAGGCAAGTTCAATATTTACATCTAGCTCTGAAGGATGTTTGAGACTGCTTTACCTGGGAGTGTAACATGATCATCTTTCTCAGTTTGGTTACAGTTTTCACATGCATGTTCTAAGGAAAATTTTGTGTTTCAGGCCTGATGATGTGACAAGGGCAGTTTCTTGGGAGCCCAGGCACTCCTAGAGAAACTCTCCACTTTTGCTCATGTGCTAAATATTATGGTGTTATAGAAAGCTGTGACAACCACAAGACGCACACCATCAGAATAAATGTTTGTGATGCTTCTGCAGCCTGGGTCAGCAAACCCCACAAGTGTTTTCTTCTTAAATATGTTTTCAAAAAGATAATGTATATCATGTAGTATATAGAGGACATTAAAAAGAATATGTCAGGTCTTCAAAGCATTTTGTAAGTCGGACTCATCAGTTTGCTTGTACTCCAAATTATCCCAAATCAGTTCTGAGTCAGTGGCTTTGGATCACCTGTGATTTAACATCAGGTAGATACTTGGCTTACATCAGTGGCTTGGCCTAATTGATGCAAATTAGTTTTAAGCTGTTTTGAGGATGTCACTTTTCCTGTCACTAGTTAATCAGCACTTAAACCAATGTGATTTTTAATACAGCAACATCATTTGAAATTCATGCTACCAATCTGCCTGAAAATTAGCTTGTTACCTTCTGATGAACCATGAAGTGATAATCAAATTTGGTTTTGCCCTTTGCTGCTGGTTGGATTTATTGATTAGTTGACCTTATAAAGATTCCCTGCCAGATTAAGTAAATACATTTCTGCTTGCTTGTTTGCATTTGAAGCATCGCTTCTGATCATTAGATCCTCTGCTGGAAGAGACTGGCAAGGTTATTAGAAGACTAATATAATGGTGACTTGTGAGTTGAACCTCTTCCTTTCCAGACCACATTTCCTTCTTCATCCTTGGAGAGGTTTTGACATGAATGCTGATTCTGCCCAGCATTTAGGGGAATGTAGAAATCCCTCCCTTTTTCACTGTACACAAGTACTTTGCAAAATAAACGTATTTAACATCCTTTCAGACATCAGTTTAACTGTTGAGATTTTCCTAAACCTTGCAAAAGAGCTCTGCTGATGAGAGAAAGGTAAGACATTTTGTGAAAAGATCAAATAGGAAATCACATTTAAAACCCAACAGTGCTGGGACAATCTATACCTCACAAAGCAGCAGAGCAGTGGAGGAGGAGCTTTGTTTACTTTGAAGTTCTCCATTAAAATTAATAGGGATTTATATGAGTTAATATTTCATTGTAATTTATACTTCCTTCACATTACAGTAGGTTTTAGTCTGGAAGCCTTTTGAAGCCACGGCATTGAAAAATCTGAAATTCATGCGAGTGAAATAATGCATCTTAATGGCTTTAGGCTGGGCAAAATTAGACACATGTGAGCAAGATTAATGGAATCCCCCCATCAGGATAATGTTTTGCATGCCTCTGAGCATCTGTCCTACAAAGCCACAGCTGTGAAAGCTGCTCCTGTTGTAAATTAGTACCTGCTCTTGAACATACTGCTCATCCTGGGGGAGTACTGTTTCACCAGGGGCAGAGAAGGGAAGAGCACAGAGTGAAGCTGAGTCAGTAGGGCATCCATGCCAGCAATGGCATGGTAGTGATCTTGTAAGCACAACTTACTGCAGTGGAGGGAATGAATTAGGTAGAAACTTTTTTCAAGGGCATTCTCAAATCACAGAAGTGTTTTTAATCTGTGGAGTCAGTGTTGCTTATATTTCCTGCGTGTCTGTATTGCTTCTTTATATACAGATTTACTTTGAATGCACATTTGTGCAGGGAAAGATTCCAGTCAACATAAGCAAAAGCAGAAGAATAGTCCTGTAACTTCTTAAAATAGAAAGCATTGTCTGCTGCAATGTGCTAAGAGGAAAAGGGACCTCCTCACCTGTCACTTACACTATCCATAATTCAAGTAATGGTGTGACATGACATTAGTACTTCACTGCTTTCCATTGTCATCATAAAAACTTGTATTTTAAATGTTGGTTTAGCAAGTTAGACTAAGGAACCAAAATGAAGGAAAAATACTGCCTCCCCAATGGCACTGCATTCAGAAAATGCACATTTGTCAAGAAGGTCTACACAACCTGGGAGAAGGTGCAAGTGAAAGGAACTGTCCCAGCTACAGCTCTGGCAGACTTAAATCTGCTTAAAGCAATCGCAAAACCAGTGTCACCTGAAGGGACCCATGTAGACTTCCAGTGAAAACTTCTCTTAATTTTATTTTCCAGTACAAGAACTGGGGCATCAGATGGAGTCAGTAGAAATCAGGTCTGAAACAAGAGGAGGAGTTTACATGAGCTGTGTAACACCTTGCCACAAGATGCTGCAGAGGAAAAGCCTACAGATATTCAGGGGGGGACTGGAAAAGTTTGAGGGACAGAAATCCATTCAGGGTTACCAAATACTTAGCAACTCCATCCAGCTCAGCAAGCTCAAAAACTGCAACCAGCTGGAAGCTGGGAGACTGTTATTATTATTATATACACAAGTATAATTCATGCTTGTGTGTTCTTATATTCTGTAGCCATCCACTTTCAGCCATAGTCAAGCACAGGACAGTGGGCTTGGTGAACCTTGGGTAAGGCCCAGGACAGGTGTTCTCATGGTGTTTATTTTGAACTTACCCTCAAGCTGTGCTGTCCCCTCTTTCCTGGTAGCTTATTATTAGATCTGGGTCACATGAGGCATTTGGGACTGCGTCTCGGTTGCATTGACATTTCTTTCACAGGGAAAGCTGTGTGCTGGCAGGAACAGCACCATAGCTTATGTGAGGATGGGAGTTGCATTTTTTTGCATAAGATTCACGTAAAGCAGAACGTTCATTTTTCTGGCTGTTCCCCATTGCATCAGGGACATAGTGCTGAGCTAATCCAGGGAGGCGTCAAGGCGTGAGCTGTATTTAGAGTCAGCCACCTGCTTGGGAACATCAAGCGGCAGAAAGAGCCTGCTTCAGCAAAAACCCCCCTGTGCATTCCACAGCAGCGGCTTCCAGCGAGCCCTCCCTCCTCTGCCTGACTCTGCATGAGGCCTCCAAAGGGGTCAGCACCTGAAGACAGCCCCTGTCAGCCCAGGAATGCTCTGAGCCTGGCACTCCCTCTGCCCAGGAACTGCCAGGTATTTTGGACAGCTGCAAGGTGGAATTAAATCACGTGGGTGAAGAGTGGCCTAATCTCTGCATAGCCAATATGTAAGTGTTATTTGAGGCTGAGCTGTTCTGAAGGGCTGGGGAATACAGTACTTATTAACATATGCTGGCCAACTTTATTTAGTTAGCATTGGTAAACTTCATTGCCTTAAAACAGACTTAAGATTAGCACAGAAGAAAGCAAAAGGACTATCCATTAAAGAAAGAACCTACTGCACAGAAAAACAAAAAGAGAATTAGACTCTATTGCTTTGTATTATTTTATAATTGTGCAACTTACAGATTCTATAAATGCTACAGCATTTACCATACAAAGCACAAGACAGACTCATGATCCTGAGCAGCCTTAAAATTGAACAATAACTGTCTTTACCTTTTTTGGTGTAATTTTAACGAGAATGGAAATTTTCACATTAAAAAGAATTCTGATTTTGGCTGTTTATATGGCAACTTGATTTGCAGTTGAAATTTCTGACAAATCTGTGGATATTGTGAATGACAGCAGACTTCACTATTTCTGAAAACTGCAGATGGGTATTTCACTCCGAAGCACAGAGAAAGCATGCAATCATCTGCACTCAACATGCCTAGTGCCCAATGTTATGCCAAAACAATGGGTTTTGCACCATCATCAGGTTGCAAACTTGTTGAAATATCTAGAAATTACAATAACTCCTACAGCAGAGAAGCAGGGGGAACTAATAACCCTGCTGATTGCCCACTGATTACAGCTAAAGTGGCCATTCTTTTAGCTATGAAACAGCAAAGCCAAAAAATGAGCTAGGTGACATTGGGGCAATAATCTGCATTTACAAAACTTGGTTTTACAAATTGCAGCCTGCTTCCTGATGTCCCTGCACCTGCAGGCAGGAGCGTGGCAGGCAGCAGGTGGCCCTGGGCACAGCGGGTAGGGACACGAAGCAGCACGGGGCCCTTGTCGGAGCCTGGCTGTGCTAAGGTAGAAGTCACAACAGCATGCAGTGCTTGGCTGAACAACTGCCTTGGCCAGGAGAGTGGGAAACCAACCCTTGCCTTTCCGGTAAAACCTTGTAACTACACTTGGAAATTAACTCTTTTACTTATTAAAACCACGTGCAGAAATAAGCATTTGCAGAATTGAGCCTAACAGGCAAATTACAGGTAAAGATTTAAGACAAAAATCACTGAAATTATGTTCTTGTAACAGCAACATTTGACTTGAGATAGCCTTTTAAGTGCAGTTTTAAGACCTCCTCTTAATGTGTGTGAGTATACATGCTCCAAACTGCTCCTGGATGTTTCTTTCAATCACATTCCGTCTCGTAGGGGGAAAAAATGTTGGGGAATAAAATGAAAAAAAAAAATAAACAACAGTGTGTATGTGTAGTGAGGAAAAGATGAACTTCGAGAACATTCAGCTAACAGAAATAAAAATGTAAACAGGTTTCTTTGTTAATGCAACAGCTGATCACTAATATCAGCTTAAATACAAGTTGAACTGCAAACACTGAAACTGGAAGTTGATCAAGTACTACAGCTGGAATTTTCTTTATTGTGCCAACATCAATAAGACAAATAGGAACAACACCTGAGAATAAGGTTTCATGGGCTCTTCATGAGATAGAAATGGGGATAAAGTATGTGCATTTAGGGCCCAACCCAGTATTCAGGGAAGTTAATAAACAGTGGATGTTTCTGTTACTGAGCAAACCCATGCCAGCATCAGGACTTGTGCCAGAACTAAAATAACCCACAACAGTCCCATATATTGTCACTGCTGTTTCCGTGGAACCAGTTATGTGCAGTTTCTGAGCAGCTATGTGGAAATCAAAGATCAATCTGGAATTAATGCTGTATTTTATAAGAAATATTTCTCCTTATGGCTCTATCAGAAATCTGATGTTCAGCATCTTTAAACAAGTTAAATACATCATAAAATAAAGTAGGGATGACTTAACATGATGACTTTCATCCTGGAGGACTTTGAAGCTGTCAACAAACTGATTATTAAATATTTGTCTGGCTATCAGCCATTGCTGATACACAAGGCCAAGACCTTTTGGGTTTAAAGGTACAGTGTTTCCAGAAGTGCGACATAATAAGCAGCTGAGGGCACAATATGTAAAATATCTTGCAGAAGTCAAACTTCATGCTGATCTTAGGCAGGCAAGTTTATTAGTTGGAGTTTAACCAGATTAGCAAGGCTAATATCACTTCAGCAAAGAAACATTGTGCAGTTACAGGCTGAGGCAAAATGGTTACAAGCTATGCTAAAACCTCAGTGTGTTCAACATACATATTTCAAATCCAGTTATAGAAGGACCAGAGCTACCTCCTGAAGTGAATTTTTGTAGGGTGTTTGGGCCAGCAGTCCTCAATGTGATTCTAGTCAACTGAAGTCAGTAAAACTTGTTGAATTTATTTCTTTTCAGAAGTGAAATAACTTGGAATTCTGCATTTCCAGATATGTTATGAGTATATTCAGAAATCGCAACCTTTTACCATTGTTTACTGCCTTACATTTTCTTACACCTCTCAAAGGGGAAAAAATCTCAGAGTATGGTGGGCACTGGGCTCTACAGACAGGAATACATTACAAGGCAACAAGATAACTTGAGCTACTTGTAATCATGAGCTTTCATAGAAGACACAATCAACTTTGACCTTGTTGAACATGTCTATACATTGTTTCTATACATTCTGTGTGCATTAACAAGGGCAAATAGCAAGTCCCTGTCCCGATGGTAAACTGCTGCTCTTACACAGCACTCCCATTAAGCAATCACAAATTACTTTAGCAGCATTAACTAAATGTCACTCAACCACTTGGGTAAGCCTAATTATCCACTTACAGACATTGTCTTCATTGGCACGTGGGAAAACAGCAGGATCCTGAGCGATTAGGAGTGACCAACAAAACTATATCCACATCAGTGGCAAGGATCACACATGGTGTACTGGTAGTCATCAGAATGTATCTTCTGTAGCAGGAGAGAAAAAAAGAAAAGCAATTATAAAAGGGAAGACAGTTCTGAGCTATCCATCAGAAATCTTTTTTTTTTCTTAGTTTTTCTGTATTGATTTGTTAGAATACACAACAAAAATAACTAAAAATAGTTACCTTCTAGTTTGAGAAACAGCCAAAAGCTGCAAAGAGCTATTGCAGAGACATGCCAGTTGGCCATTTACAAAGCCTAATGCTGTGTTTTCTTCTGTTTTTGGACTCAAATCTCTAGTAACAAAAAAGCAGTTCTTGATTTATTAAAGGGCTGTATGTAATACCCTGGAGGCTACTTTATCTCAGCTGCTGTAAATTAGATCTCTCAGAGATGAGATGAGATGAGATGCGAGTGAGGCAGAAGTACAAACTTATGCAATCTGTGACCATGGCAGCCTGGAACAGCACTACATGTATTCCTTTCTGTTTTGAAAGGAAAAATCTTTATTTGCTGTATTCTTAGAAAAAGCAGATCTGCTTCCTTTATGCTGGCTCACCTTATGATATTCTGCCACTTTCCTCTAGGCAATGCTATCCAAAGAGTTATCCTGTCGTGAGCAATTTCATCAAGCTGCAGGACTTACATACTGAACTAAGGCACAGTATACACCTATGTAAACTCTAAACTCTTATGAAATTAAAGGAACACAAAGCGACAAGGAGAAATGTCAGACAAACAATTTGAATATGAGATAAAGATGGAAGGAATATGACCTAAAGCTTTGGCATCAAATCTATTTTTCCTCTCTGTTTAGGGTATAGAATGTTTCTGAATTTTGCATGCGCCTGTCATTCCTCAATCAGTTGGTTAAATGAAGGCAGCAAATATGCTAGGTATTCCTCTGGGATACCTTCCTAATTTGCTGTCCATTCTGCTCATTAAAACCCTTAAAACTCAACTCCAAGAGAAATAGGCCCCTGTTTAAAATTAAAGCTATTAAGTATATCCCTGGACACAAAAAGATGCTAACCTGTTTTGCTGATTGGGCTCAGCAAATGAAAAGGGGAAAATATTGCCCAAGCTGTACAAGAAGTCACCCAGATGGGAGGCAGTTTTCTCACCCTGCTGACAATAGATGCTCAATGGCTGAGGACTTTCCAGAGGTAACCTCTTCCTGCCATGCCCTCTGCCCAACTCTGTCTCAGCTTTATGAACCTGAGAATTACTGCAAATATAATAAATTTTCAGCCAAAAATTAGACATTTCTCTCATGCTCCAAATTTCCCATTACCACCAAAATTCTTATTACTTGAACAGAGTTGTGCCTCTAGCACTAGTGAACATGGAAAGAGACAAGTTATTTAATTTTATTGGACTATTTAGTAAAGGAACTGCTCTTTAAAGCCTATTCTGCTGGCTGAGAAGGCAGGTGTCTCCCAGTACCCTGTCTTTTGTCAATGTCTCACCAAGGAGAGGGGACTGTAAAGAAAAAGAATTTAAACTTTTTTTGAACTATTGAAATGACTATCCAAACTGGCAAGCTGAGCTAGACCACCCCAGGGTAGTTCTCATCTTGTTTGGAAAATAAATTGTAGTTTTAGACTGAAGTCCTAAACATGCAGAGGTAAAATACTGGGAAAGTTGCTGGTGGCAATTCAGCATCTCAGCAGAATTCCATAGCATTTGCCCAGAATTCACTTTCCACATGCATGCATTTCTGGAGAAGATAATGCAGTGCTGCATCAGAACACCAAAGCTGGGGCCACACTAGCCCTTGAGGAAACTCCCACTCCAAACCAGCAGTGTAACCCAGGGCCGAATTTGCCCTCCTATTTCCAAAAAGAGACATCTGCCAAGGACGGTGCGGCCTGAGGCACACATTGCTGGCAGGCTTTCAAGTGCCAAAATAGAACGGGCACTGCCAGCCACGTAGATCCTGTGCTTCTCAGGCAACACACAGACAAGGAAAACAATCAAGTTGTCGGGTGGAAAAAGCGGCTTCCCAGGATTGCTCTGACCATGGTGTGATGGTGATCAATCCACATTGGCAAGTATCATCTTTCCACGTGTGTTTCGCCTCCCGCAGGCTGCCTGCGGAGAGCAGCTCAGGCAGGCTGATGCATGCTTGTTATTGCCGACGTAAATATCTCTGCCTTGTGCTATTGTGGCACAAAGCAGCTGGACCATTTGAAAATCATTTAAAAAGGACTATAAAATTAGGGCTCCAGTGCTCTTATTTTATGGCTTTCACGAGCAGCCATTGCCTAGAGAGAAATTATCCTCTTTATTTTCAAGGCTAAAGGTTCTTTTAACATTCATCAAAATCAAAGTGCACCCTTGGTAACACGTCGAGCTGTTACTTATTTTGTACATACTCTTTACCTTCTGCATAATATCACATTTGAGATCTCAGTTCTTCATACACAACTCATTTCATTGTGTCTGCTGTTGTTTTCACGAAGTGAATTTGCATAGTTTCAAGAGAGGCTGGATGATGCCCTGAAACATATTCTTTCCATAATTCCTTTTTTTTTTATTCTTTTTAAAAATTTTTTAACCTGGAGTGTTTTTATTTCTGATCATTCTATAAAAATGGCCAATTACCTCTTTGCCAATGGATTTGCACAGATCAATTAAGCACTGTAAGTGAAAGATTTTCAAAGGCAGAAATAATACTTAGGTGCATAACCTGATAGACTCACTTTGAAACATCTCTTCCCCGTCTATATAAAAAAACTGTCTTTGATAATTTTCTTCTTTTTTCCATTCTTGTTTTCACTGAGAGCTTCTTTACCAAACTGAGGAAAACGGTAAGTGAACCAAAGCAGCAATGACAAAATGCAAACAGTACAAAGGGAAAGCCATTCTTTTTAGAAAAAAAAAAGAAGCACAGCTGTATCAACAATACTTACAGCTCAGATCTGAAGGGCTTAGGAAGAGACATTGTGTGAAAGCATCTATCAGCCACAAAGGTGGCAAGTGGGGAATGGTAAGGCACTGCACATGCTCTGTGCTGTAGCTTAAGAATACTCTGTGCCCCTCTGTTGTAACCTGCCTTTCATTTCTGTAAGAGACTGGTCACCTTATTATCCAGACATCAAATACAGACTGAAGATAAACATTTACGAAGTCATAATCTTAGCTCCGTTCTCATGGTTCCCTCTTTGGCCAGGATTTTGTCTTTATGTTCTCTGGGGACAGCAGGCTCATTCCTGTGCCAAAAGGCAGCACTCTTTCAGATCCCTGCAAGGGGGGTGGTTGGTGCTCATAGATCCTGCTGTGAAAGCATGTGTAGCCACATAGAGCAGCTGTAAAGTCAAGATGCACCATCCTGCCTGGAGGAGATGTAACCAGGCAGAAGGCAAGGCTGCCTGTGTGCAAGGGGAGCTCACTCA
Source organism: Nicator chloris (assembly GCA_013400495.1). Lineage (NCBI taxonomy): Eukaryota > Metazoa > Chordata > Aves > Passeriformes > Pycnonotidae > Nicator > Nicator chloris. Next base: position 92,550 of record WAAE01004608.1, read on the forward strand.
CCATACCCAGACCTCTGAGAGCAGAGGGAGTTTGAGTTTTAATGACAGAGATTTTGCCTGTTGTCATCCAGTCTGTGATCCATCAAGGGAATAGTTAAGCTAATAGAGGGACGAGATGAAGTTACTTGGTAATCACTATTGTTTATGACCCTAGAAAGGCAGAACACGGGACAGGCATGACAGACATCTTCATGGAAGGAGGTGGGACAGACATTAAGTAAGTCAGGATAAGAAAAGCAGCTCAGTTCTGTGACACATTATTCTGTACCAACTGTCAGCAACCACTTTCCTGTGCTTGACAGTCTCAGAAATAGAGAGAAGGGCCCAATTAAGCTTGTGTAGCTATGGGCCCCTGTATTTCAGATCAGATTAGATCTTTTGGGTTGACTGACCCATCCAATCTCAGCCGTCACTCGTGTCAATAGTGAAAAGTGGCAGGAGAAGACCAGAGATCACTGTAGCCCTCTCAAAACCTGATCCAGCACCACGAGTGTGATTATGTTACCTGTGCAGGGGGTTCCTCCCTTCGGAGCTGACGTGCACATGTGTTTGTTCCCTATCAAGCATATACACTTTGCTCAACAAAACAAAAATTTAAAAACTCAGAGTCTTTACAGAATAGAATAGAATAGAAAATAGACTAGACTAGACTAGACTAGCCCTTTACCCAGTAGAATAGAAATAGAAAATCCCTTCTACCCAGTGGTTTCAAATTCCTGGACAGCCCTGAATTTGCCCTTACTTTGTGGATAACCTACGTGTAGTGAATGGTTTCTCACTAATATTTTCTCTAAAAAAGAGCAAATTGACACTTGCAGTTAATGCTTTAGTGCTGAAAGGGGATGATTTTCCTTTCAAGCACCGAAGGGGGACAGGTGCCTAGAGTGTTGTTTTCCCCATACACACATATCTACTAACACCTCAATGTGTAAAGGTTTGCTCACCTCACATGCAGAGCAGGATTAAGCATGCCCTGGAGCTGTTTTAACCTAGATAATCAGTTGCTGAAAGCCTGGCAAAAGGACACAGTTTGTAGGGTGTCCTGCATGAGCTAAATTCAAAGTAATTTTGTGCTCAGTTTAACCAATTAATTTCAAGGAAGGCTGGATAGGACCTCACTCAGAGGTGGGCAGCCAAGGGGCAAAAAAAGGCTCCTGGATGCTGGCAGTGTTCTTGTGGTGTTGCCAGCAGCTGCAGACCTTCCATCAATTATTTTCCTCACAAAATGAACCTGCTAACTGCAGAACCAAGCTGGGACCAAAGTAATTTTACCAAAAGAAGCAATACAAGAAAGAATACCTTAAAAATCCAAGTAGAATTAGAATCTGGAGAGGAAAGGTGTGAAGGCATTGGGATCTGTGTTAGCATCATCTAATGAGGCAAGAGTGTTCCTGCCCAGGTGATGGGCATCCGTATCATCAGTTTTTTTCCCTCATCATCACAACAGTTCAAAGTTGATTTAAGCATTTTGCTTTTGCTTCTTCACTCTTGATGCCTTGTCATTCTCCTCCATGTTGCCACTGTGAAATGAATCTTGGTTCATAGTGACAAATGTATTGCCAGCCTGAGGGACAGATTCTGGATGTTTAGTGCCCACGTTATAGAATTCAGTATTTAGTAACGACTAGTGTGGACACAGCATTCATAAGACAGGTGGAAAAAGCCAATGCAGGTTGGAACTGAAGGGCTGGCTAGTTACACATTCTCCATCAGGCCAGAGCGGAATCTAGAGGAAGCCAGCATAAGAAACAGGACAGCTGTGTACCCTCCAGCTTTTGGCTTTCAACAAGTTTGCTACTTCTTAAACCTCTTCATACTTTTAATTACTACAGACTGAACAGAAGAACTGGTCCTAGCCCAAAAGTCCCTAAATGCCCTCATGCCCCCAACAAGCACCTTGCCTCCATCAGTTCCAAGGAGCTTAGCTCAGGCTATGGGGGGAAAAAAAAATGGAGGGGTGAAGGCTGCGTGAGAAAGAAAGGTGAATGGATCGATGAGGAATAGGCTGGATGGGTGAGGAGGAAGGCTGGATGGGTGAGGAGCAGGCTGGATGGGTGAGGAGCAGGCTGCATGGGTGAGAAGGAAGGCTGGATGGGGGTGAGGGCAGGCTGGTGCTAGAGGAGGCTCTGGGGAGGCCACTGCCATGGGGCAGCAGAGCTGCCATGACCATGAGCTTTGTCCCCTCACCAGATAACTGCAAAGGCTACTGATGAACGTCCTTGATGTCTCAGTGAGGGAAGGCCAGGCTGGGTCAGGCCAGGCCTGGCCAGGCTAGGCTAGGCTAGGCCAGGCTAGGCTAGGCCAGGCCAAGCCAAGTCAGGCTGGGACCGGGCAGGCCAGGCCGGGTCAGGGCAGGCCAGGCCAGGCCAGGCCAGGCCAGGCCATGTTGGGGAGCAGTGGTGTGGCAGGGCCAGGACCAGGGCCGGGATCCGCCAAGTCTCCGCAGTGCTGCCATTCACAATTAACTTCTACCCGTTAATGAGCTCCTGGTAATTGCCATCCATTCACAATAATCTTTGTGAGTTTTCCACAGCTTTCTTTTATCTGTTAGAAGAATGCAGGGGAACCCCCACACTGGCTGCTGAGGAGGAATGCCTTTGGATAACTCAAAGCCCTCAGCCAGTCTAGTTGTACTTTCCAAACCAACTTCCATTCTTATAGAGGGTTTATTTCCTTTAAGAAAAGTATCTGAAGTGAAAGCAGCTGGGGAGAGAGCACGAACAGCACAGACTCCTCCATCCCAGCCCTCTTCCAAAGCCCCAGCAGCTCCTGTGGCATCCATTGCACTGAAGGGTCAGTTTTCCCAGGAGAACAGGTAGGAGGGACACTGATTTGACCCCACCGCCCAGCCCAGCAACCCAGTGCAGCAGCCTGTTAGCACCCAGGCGTGCCCTCCTGCCCAGCTGCTGCCCCTCCTGTCTCCTGCTGTTCCCAAAAGGCAGAGCAGTGTCCTCTAGCTTGGCTCTTTTCCCACTATGGCTGGAGGAGCAGGGAATGGGAAGAGAATCAGACTTGGATAAAGACAGTATAAAGGACTAAAATAATCACCCTGCTTTTTACTTTAGGTGAGTGCATTATGTCTTGGACTGGTTTGTACAACAGGTTTTGCCAGCAGAAAAAAAACCAACAGGCCAAACTGCCCAGTGTAGAGGAAAAAATTAGCACTGTCACAGGCTTTTCTTATACGGGAAACCTGCATTAGAAAGGATATGGTGTAGGTCTTTTGATCTATTCACCCAGGTCAATACCAATTTAATTAATTCCGTCCATTTCACATTTTTCTTCCATCTAAGGTACACAGTTTCTTGTAAGTAATCCCTTTAAATGCCGGTCAGGGGTGCATTCCGTCCTGCGAATGCCATCGCTGTGTATTTTTAAATTCCCCAACATTGTTTTTTCCTGCCATCTTGTGGCAGCAGGAAAAATCACAGCGTTTCAGCAGCAGCAGCGCTGCCCCCTGACCTAAGACAAGGGTTGTCAGTAAAACAGTCAAATCTCTAATTAGATCAGTTGGCATCATTGCAAAAAAACACAACCCCTCTCTCATATTTAAAAGCTTAACTAATTTTTCCAGCTCCATTGGCTGACCTTGTAGTGGGGTTCTTTGGTTATTCCAGAGCAAAGCGTTTGTTTTGTAGACCTTGTGTTTTCTGCTGTCTATTAAGAGCAAAGGAGAGTTGCATAACAGGTGAGACTTTATCATGTTATGACAAGACTTCATCAAGCAAACCCTAATATTTTGAAAAGGCTCCTTTTTGCAGGTGTTGCTCTCACGTCTTCATAGCTCCTTAACAAAGCCATCTTTGTTTCCTATCAAACCAGAGGAAGATCTTGTCTGATAGATACATACAGCTTTTCCTTTTACTGCAACCACTATTGATGTCTGATCTCTCAATGTAAATACCACAAAACCTGCCCAAACATCCTGCATTTTTTGCTTAATTCTTTAAACCAAACATTTTCATTATTTTGTTAAAAATGCATATGACTTATATAAGACTGAATCTAGGTTCCTGGGGTTTTTTCCCCATTTCCTGCAATTGCACAGAGGATTTTTGAAAATGAATACTTGTGATACCAACTCTCCTGCCACAATAGTTCTTCCCACATAGTTGAGATAAAAATATGAAAATTACATATGATAATTTTTAAAAAATTAAAAAAAAAAAAAAGGCGCCAGTATTTTCCCTTAAAATAAATGCAAAATTCAGATCCAGTAAGAAAAAGTAGTCACTACTTACTAAGAAAATTTCCAGGCTGCAAAGAGAGTGTAAATAAAAGCTCTTCAAAGCTTTATTCTTTTTCACTAGCACCCACAAAAATGACTGCTTGGGATGCCAGGCACTGGAGAGAAAGGATGTTAGTGCTATTTATAGCTCACGGGTGGCTCCCATTGCCATTGTACCTGAGAATGTCACAGCCCTTAATGCATCCTGCTCGCAGCAACTTCCTCAAGCAGAGGACAGCCTTCCCAAGGCTATTCTGGAGGCACAGAGGTTTGCTTTGGGAAAATGGCCCCTTACATTTATGGTGTGTTCCTAAACTGTCTGTTGTAAACCACCTCCAGCAGGCACAACCTCCAGCAAGGACACCTCCTTCCTTCTACCTGTGCTCAACCCTCCCTCTTGGGAGCCCTGAGGCTGCAGCTTTGCTGGAGGCTCTTCTCCCCTCCATCACCCTACCTACCAGCTTTGCCATCCACCTACAGTCCACACCAAGCCACAGCACAAAACACAATCAGAAAAACAATAGCATAAAACCTGGCAAGAGAAAGTGAAAATACTCTCCAAAAACTTGCTGGCACAAAACAACCCTGGCTTCTGCCCTGCCTGACCAACTGCAAGGCTTGCATAGCCTCACATAGCCTCAATCTCAGGAGTGGGGCAGCACCGTGCTGCCTGCTTCTCACGGAGATATTGCAGCAGGGCCAGGCAGCAAAACTCCTTCCCAGTGACCCTGGGACTGGGTGTTCCATGGAGCAGCAGCACATTCCCACTGCCCTTGACCCCTCATCCCTCTCCTCCTGGAGAGGCAGCTGCACACCCTGCTTTGCCCACAGCCCCTGATGAGGCAGTTCCTCATTCACTCTGATTTACCTGGCACCCTGATACCAGGGAGGTGCAACAGGAAAGCCACTCACAGTTTTATTTCTTCAAATTTGAGGTAAGAAATTAGGAGCAAATACTCATCAGCCACAAAATCAAAAGTTTGCAAGAGACAGGAAATCCCAGTTCTATGTCTTAATATCTCCTTTTAGTTATTCTCATGTGCTCATCAGTGGTCAATTCCTTTGTGACATACAATCACTCTTCCTAAAAGATGACTTAATCAAAATCAAACAATGATTTAAAAGTCAGCAGTTGAAAAAAAATCTAAAGAAAAACATTCCACTCTGCCCCAACAGAGCTCAGAATGTCACCAGAAAGCTCTATGATATGCCTGAAAAACTCAAGTGCCAAAATAGATCTTCCACTGCAGAGTTTTGAAGTTTGCTCTTGATTCCATAGCAAAGAACTTGTACAGCTTTGTCAACCTTAGAAAAAGGTGCCTTTTTTGTATGTACCCTTTCAAGAAAGGCAAAGCAAGGAGAGCACTCCACTGCTTATGTTAAAAGTGCAGAGAGAGACAGCTCAAAGCGACCCCTGCCAAACGACTGAGGAACATCAAAACCCTTTTCTCATGCCTTCAAATATTCTGAAATCTTGCAAACTTGACAGCATTGTCAATTTTGTATTGACAGCGGCAGTCAGATGAAAATCATTTGAGGAGTAAATCAAGGAGAAGAAATAAACCCCTTTAATCCACAGTCACACAAATCCATACTGCCTGCAGAAATGCAAGTGCTTTGGAGACCCTTTTAACAGCAATATATTAACATCCTTGTTTGTCTTTCCTGAAGCTTGCAAGACATTATTTCCCTGCATTCCTCTCTCAGTCTGGCCTCTTTGACTCCATTTTTATCAGAACTGCCCACAACTTACACCTATCGACAGCCTGTGACACCAATGAAGTCTTGGCACAGCACTGGCTGTGACAGCACTCACTGAACTGTTATCAATATCAAGGTCATTTTGTTTTTCTTGCTCTCACTGCAGCTGCAGCTTCTCTGCCCTCAGGGCATGAGCTGCCCAAGAAAGCTTTCTGTCTAAGCTCCTCAGAAGCCACAGCCTCTCTGCTCCATTACTAAGGTTATATAAGATTAGAGTGAAGTTTCTACTATTAGAAGCAGTAGGCTGCATGGTGATTGTGTGCTCCCCTGATTACAGCACACAGCACAGTTATGGCTGCTGGCAGCAGGACTGAAGACTAGACAATTTTAATTCAGGGAGAAGCATGAGTGCAGTTGAGAAGCATCAAAAAAATCGGTAGTTTTGGGGGGCTTGAATTCCTAGCTGTGGTACCCTGGACAGGAATGCCTTAGAGGTGAAATAAAAGGGAAAGCATCACCCTAGGCTCGAGAGATATCCACAGACAGTCAGAAATTGTGCTAGGAGCCTGTGGAGGGCAGCGCTGTCTTGCTGGGGATGGTTCATTCCATAGCTCAGAGATGCCAGCTGCTAAGGTAATACTTCTTTTTTTATCTCTTTTGAATCTGAAAGCTGCAGATGTAAAAGCTGGCATCATGCCACAGCCATGACCTGTCACTGCCAGCAGGACTCCCCATTTTTGTGCCTCCATTTTTAAGCCATCCTTTCCTGCAGCCTTAGTCGTGTGCGTGGGCAAGTGCTTCTTCCTAGGCTGCGTGACTCAAAGAGGAGGGTTGGGGGAAGTGGGAGGGGGGGCAACACAAAGGTTCTCCCCCCTTGGAATGACAAGAGTTTTTGGAAAATATGTGCAGATCTATTACATTGCAAAGAAGAGGAAATGCTCTCCATGAGCATTTCTGCCAAGGTAGCAACCTCTCCCCAAAAACTAGCAAGGCACAGGTGAAGCTCACCCTGATTTACGGAAATGTTATGTTCCCCATCTCACACTCCACTAGCTCAGCAAGCTCTGCCCCTCCCGGGGGCTTGCCTTGTCCAAGGACAACAGTGGCTGGAAGGGACTGTTGGGAGGCCTTGCTGGGGCTCCACCTCCACCTGCATGCCTGTGTCTGGCCATGCATCCCCTTGTCTTCCCACTTCACCTGGGACCTGCCTCACCACCAGGAGCTCTCCTGGCTACCCAAACCCTGCCTGAGGCTGACTGTTTGCATCTGCCCTGCCCTGTGATCGCTCCCTCTACTGAAATGGCCTTGTGCATTCCTGCCATCCCCAGCTCCTGTGGGAGGAACAGGGGGGCTCACAGAGGAAGGAGCCTTTAGCTTTCCAGCCCAGCTCAGGCTCCTTGCAAGCAGAAGTTGGTACCTTCCAGCTCAGTCTGGAGAAGTGAGAGGGCCCCATCATAAATGTACAAGGCCGGATGTGAATGGAGATGTCAGCAGGGAGACCAAACAGTGAAGAGGTGTGAAGACTCAGATTTTCTCCCACCCTGTAAAACACGGTTGCCAGTGTAGGGTGAGGGGCATCCGCAATCTGAGCTGGGCTGGGCTGAAGGGGAGAGCCACGGAGGAGGCTTGGAGGGCTGCTCCTGCTCTTTCCTGACACTGCGGTTAAAAGGCGGGCTGTGTTTTCCAGAGCCCTTGATCTGGCATCTTTCCCAGGTAGTAAATTCTCTTAAAAATGGAACCAAACAGAGCTTTAATTGTACATTCTGCTTTTCTCTTCACTCCAAAATAATGGCAATAGCATTTACACAGTGCTGCATTGAACATGTACCCGTACTGAGGCTGAGGGACTGATTCTGCTTTCCATTATTCAGGGGCACTGCCTTTGGTGAGGCAGATCAGAGTTTGAACAGTGAGCTGGAGCAATGAACTTCTACTATTCCCTGCTGTTTGACTGTGGGCAAAATAAAAGGCCATAATATATGATGCAGTCAGCCAAGAAAGCAATATTGCTCTGCCATGTGCACAGTCTACACCAAGACAAGTCCAGGATCTCATTTCTAAATTCCCATAGGTTCCTCATTTAAACCATCAGCCATAACCTGCTTCTCATTTTCAATACCACTTGGTATTAGAGCTGCAGTGAACTGCTGGTGAGAGATTCTAATTCCTGCAAACAAGCCCCCAAAGGCTTGCAAGGAAAACAGAGAGTTCCCCTCTCGGTTGCCTGCTAGGTTCCCATCTGGCTGTTTTAACTTTGCTATTGCTTTTAAATGTGCCTGTTTCTGCACATGAAGCTTTCAGCCCTACCTCAAGAGACTCCTGGGTTCTCTTAGCATCAGATTCTGACCAAAGTGTAGAGACACAGACTGGGTCTTCCTAACAAAAAGGAAGATCATATTTCACATCACAGTATCTAAAAGATTAATTCCACTAACATGATCATTTCCTTGTGAAACACACTTCTTTCCATCTGGAATTTTCCATCAGGAGGACAAAGAGCCATAGTGTTACGCACTACCTGAGAGAAAAGAGCAAGGAGTATAAAAGATGAGTGCAGAGATGCTTGCTGAGAAGAAAGAGAAGAAAAAACACAGTAGATAGCATTTTCAAATGCATCAAGAGGCTGCTTTTTATTTTTTTCCCTTCCGCATGAATTATGTTCTGACCCCATGCTTTGGAATTTTGAACCATTTAGTTTGTCAGGTTTTTGATACAGGGAATTTAGGATATTTTGCTGAAGGAGCTTTCTGTATCATGTTATTGTTGGGTAGTGTTTGTGCTATTGTAGTAACCACAGGCCCTGCTGTGCCTGAGGCTCTCAATAATTTCATGTAAGGTCTTGTTACTGAAAGACACCTGTCCCCACCTGGGCTATCAGCATAACCACGGGCAGAGCTGTGCCAGCCAGGAAGGTGCTAGCAAAAGGGAAAGAGGAAAGATGACTGGGGTCCAACTAATGCCCTGTCAGACTCCTCTTGGGACTCCAGACATTCATTTAATCTCTCTACAGCTCAGTTACATCTTGAGGAGACAAGGGAACAACCATGGCAAAATGGCAGGAGCCCTGTTATAAAAGTGAAAACTTGGGCTAGGCAAATAGGTGGCTATTCAGTCTGTGTTCATTTTTAGTGAAATGAAACATATTTTTCTCAACCAGGAACAAGCAATTTCATCTTGTTTTAATGTTTTAAAATATTTTATGCAATGCAGGAGAACAAATTCCAAAACAAAATGACTGAATAGAAAAATGGAAATGATAAATTTTTTTGAAATAACAAAATTAACTATTTAATATCTACAATATTGGAGTGTTTGTGTTTTTACCTCCAAAACTTTGCTGACTTTTTTCCACTGGAATCTGCAAATGCAACACGAATCTGTTAAATGCTTTAGCCAATTCAAGTCACTCAGGGTTTTTGTGGTTTTGGTGGGTTTTTGTTGTTTGTTTGTTTTGGGGGTGTTTTCTTGTTTTTTTTTCCAGAGATGTTCAATAGAAAATGGCAATTGTTTCAACCATAGAGAAAGAAAGGAAAAGAAAAAACAAACCAACAAGCTTTGCAAACTGTAGTATTTAAGTGTCTGGACAATAGTGGGGAGATACAAAGCTCCACTAGGTTGTTGTAGACAAGGTTCTGGCATGACTGGGTCCCTCAGGAGATGCACCCAGCTGCATGCAAACAGCATGGAGTCACCCACACCTATTCCTGGGTGCTCCCTGCAGCCAGGCAATGCCACCCACAGCCACTTCCAGCCTGGACTTCCAGGGCAACTCCTGGACCACTGGGGAAACCCAGGCTCCACAGCCCAGACAGGGATCCAAGCTGGCCCTGGCCATTTGGGGTGTACCCCAGTGCTCCAGCTGTTTGGGAAATTATGCAGAATGACAAGACAGTTTTAAAGATTGTGTGCTATCTTGTATTTTGTGGATTGCCATTAAAATCTCTGTCCAGCCTCAAAAGTCTCCCATACGTTGAATTTTTTTGTTTTGTTTTACTTTTAAGCAGAAAAAAGTAGGAAAGAAAGGCAGAAAGAAAGACAGAAAGAAGCTAAGGAGATGCTACAGTTTCAAAGAAAAGTAATCCTATCCAGCTTGCATGGTCTAGATCTCTGCAGAAAATGTTAGTGACCTTGTAAAACAGAAATTTTTCCCTCAGGTATAGGGATTCCTGCTCTCCTGCTGTCACTGACTGTTTCCACCTAGAGCAGTTTCTGGCAGTCACCTAGAGGGAGAATCTCAGAGAAATGTAATCAGTGGCAGCACTTTTGCTACCTCTGCAGTATCTTAAAGTAGAAGGTGGGGGCAAGCCTTCACCAGAGTCCCTGACCTTCAATTAAAAAATTCATATTGCTGTCCTCATTAGTCCAATCGTCTGCTATAGCTATTTCCAAGCTTACCCTGAAGGCCCTGCAGAACAATCCAACTTCAAGGCCAGTGCAGCACAGGCAGGAGCGGTGTTCTTGGGAGGAGCTGTGCTTATGTTGACACAAGGAGCTCACTTGTCTGACATTAGGCATGTGAAGAAAACAATGTTGGCACACTTTTTTGGAAAGAGGATTGTTCTATGAAAGGGAGATCCGTTACAAAGCATTTCCCTGGCTGCAAAGGCCAGAGTCATCTCTGAAGTGTCACTGGCACCAAAACGACTCAATTCTAGGAGAACCTCCTCAAAGTCAGGTCTTGAACAAGAGGCCACACAATCTAATTCTCTTTGCTCATCATCTCCATTACTGTAACTAACTGAGAGGCTACAACAGAAGTTTAAAGGAGCAGGGTCTAGGAGAAGTGAAAGTTTGATATCCATCTGCTCCACAACTTTAGCCCTCAAGCATTTGCAGCAACTCAGTCAGCCACACTCCTCGAAAATGAGCCTGTGGTCTTATGAATCTCCTGATGTGGAAGCTGTGTTATCCTATTCTTGATTTTCTTTTATTCTTTTACTGCTTCAGCTTAACGTTCTGTGTCGGTGAAAGTACAAACAGGTCATCATGAAGATGCTGGCAGTAGCTCTTGAGCACAGTGCATGACTTTCACAAGGCAGTAAAACTTGTAGGGCAATGCACATTATCTGTTTCTGTGCTATTCTTCATGCTAATCTGGGCTAGGGTTGCACAACATTCTCCTTTACCTAAGCTCTTGATCTTATATTATCTGCCCTGAAAAATTTGTAGGCTTTTATCTCTATATTTCTCTCTAGTTCCCTGCAGTTCTTTTTCTCCATCATTAAAAGTAAAACCAGTCATTTTTTTTGCTATGTCTCGCATCATTTTTATTGTGCATTTCATATCTTGCTTATTAAGTAGTTACTCTAGAGAGAACTCTTTCTTATTGGAACATACAAAAACCTATAACTGCACTTAACGTTTGTGGGGAGGAGGAGGGAGGAAGGGGCAAAGGAAGCAAATTTAGACTGAGGTCACAGAAATATATGTGTATGTTCAGTAATATGCCTCACATCAACTCCACTTCTTTTTCTGTAAGCAAAAATATATTCTCCCTTGTTTTCTGCTTATTCCCCAAATCAGCTTACACTGTTAAAAATAACATACATGGACAAAGTTGTTGTTTTAGGAGCAACATCCATATGGCTGCTGCTGCTGTGGGGCAGGGGAGAGACCACATGATTTCTGAAGGTCCCATCTGCACTTATTTTCTAAAATTGCTGAGAAAATAAACCCAAACTTTAGATTTAGGCACTCAGGCATTAGAGTGAAAGCTGATGCCATATCAGAATAAACACCATTTACCCTACTTTGGGGAGAGTTCTAATGTGCATTCCACATTGATTATGACTCTAGTAAGAACAAGCAACCAAACAAAGCTCATGAATGTTTTCAGGGGGCAAGACCAGCAATTCAGGATAATGAGATCCAGGCAGGAGAAATGTTCCTAAAGTCTCAGAGAAGGGACTGCTTGGATATCTTGCTCTTGACTGAGCTTTGCTTCCAGCTGAACCATCTGGCCTGGGCTTGTTGGGTCTAAACTAGCAAACAGCATTGCAAAAGGGTTGCCCATATTCCACAGCATGATTTGTGAGGGTTCACAGGTCTGTGATCTCACAGACCTGTGAGAGAGCCTCAGATGGGATTTTCAACAGGACAACAATGCCAGAACTTTTAGCTCTATAATTTCAAAAATACTCTTTTTTTTTTTTTTCTCACATCCTGGGTAAGTACCTTGACCCTCAGAAATGAGAAATGGCCCTTCTCTGGAGGGAAGTGGCTATCACATTATTTAGATAAAGTGGAACAGCTCCCAGAGGAGAGATTGACACAGACAGGCACAAGAACACCAATATAGCTAAGTGTCCAGGGATATTCAACTGAGAGAGAACAAACTAGTTCAAATCCTCTCCATTTCTCTTTCTATACATACAGACATATATATATATATATGTTTATATATGCAGGTGAAAATTCTTTCCTATGTATTCCTGTGTATGTATGTGTGTAGGTGTGTTTAAATACATCACTATAAATGAAATAAAATGGTATGTACACACTGTTCATATGTGTGTACACATACACCATATAGATGGCTCTCACATACACATCCTAAGATTTTCACCTTGGCACTAGAAGTTTGTAAGTATAAGTCAGTTTAATGATGCATTCAAAAACTTCCAGTTGTAACTAATCAGAATCGAGTGTACACAAATACTCTGGTAGCTCTTCAACAAAAAGAGAAATGATACTTGTGCCTACAAGGTCCATGCAGTTTGCATTCAGGTGGTGCTGATGTTCTTTACCAATAGTGTTACTTGACAAGAAATTAAATCGCATTATCTTATGCTGCTTTCTCAGGGGAGAAATTACATGCCTGTAGAGTCCCACCCCTGAGTCAGTCCTGCTCTCTGGATGCTTTTAGCAACACCTGCAGGCCCTGCTGCACAGACTAGTTCTAATAATGTAATCCTATTTGGAGGGTAATGAACAGGTCTACTTTCTAGGGAATAGTATTTCTGTATGAAAATTTCCTTTCAATTCATTTCAGAAAAGCTGTCTCTGATACAGCCTGAGTGCATGCAAGGGAGCAGCAAGATGCCTCACACCAGAGACTCTTCATCTCTGGCTAGAAGCACTTCCTATGAAACACCACCACTATCAGATCTCCAGCAGCTCCTGTGGCTCAGAGGAGGCTCTGATAATCATGTGGACCAAGTCTGGCCAAATATCTACCTGGGAGATGCGTAAGAACATACGGTGCTATTGTTAAGCTGTTATCAGTCCCTGGGAGGAGGAGGAGGAAAGGGTGTGGTACACTGGGGAGCAGCTTTTTGGGTCTTCAGGAATGCTTTTGTGATACAGGCTTCCAAAACTGATGATGTAAAGACCTTGGATGTCAAGAAAAACATGACATGCAAAATGGTGACTTACTCATAGTGTGTCTGACTTGGTTTTTTATATTTTTTGAATCACCATGGATTTGGCAAGGCAAAAATTATTTGTATTCTAGACTAAAGTCCTCAAAGAACCTATGCCAAATTGACATCAATTACAAGATGCATTATGTGGCCTGGAAATTGTGCTCTAAGGCAACTCTAAGGCCAGTAGCCCTAACCCTCAAATAGGGGTAGGAAGACTAAGACCCAGAGGGAGAAAAACCTAAATTAATTGTACAATAGCCATCTTGACCTTCCAAATCCAAGCTTTCTTTCAAAGATGATAAAACCGAAAACATCAAACAGGAATTTTCATGCAAATACCTTATTCTTGTGACCAATAATATTTATTATTATTTCTTTCCAAATGGATTACTGCAGATTACCTAGATCATTAGCTCATTTTTCTCAGCTCCTCCTCCTCCTCATGATTATATCAGATAAGGTTCAGAATTTTGTAGAATACCTATAGTCCTAGTTTATGGTGGGAAGTGGGGTTCACCTAGCTGGTGAACACAATGCACTCACTTCATGCCCAAACCAGGAACAAGGTGTTGCTGCATTTGTGTGAGTTCTCACTCTTGAGACCAGGCACACTATCAATGAGAGATTAGCTCTAAAAGTTCTTAAACAAATATTTAAGGAAATCTTGACCACTTCATACAGTAAGCCACGTTCCCAGGGATTAGCTGCTGGGAGGCATTTGCTTAACTGACAGTATCCCACTGGCAAATCTGTGTTCCTGCTGCTCTCCACACCTCCATATCACATTTTTCATGCACAAAGTACTATGTGCTTCTTGAAATTTGCTCCTCTGTAAGCAGGATGCAGTTCCTGCATCCTTCCGTAGTGGGAGCAGGCACTAACTTTAAACCGTGCTATTTTTGCAGAATGTTAGGAGCATCGCCAATGTACCCTCCATGTCTTTCAACAGGTGGACTGCTAGGAGCAAAACTACACTTATAAGCCTCAACATTACTCATATCCTTAATGCAGCAGATGGACCATATAGCATCAACACGGGAGCCAGTTATTATGCAGATCTGCAAATAGAGTACTATGGAATAGAAGCATTTGATGATCCTTCCTTCGATTTAAGTATCTTCTTCTATGATGCTGCCAATTTCATAGGCAAGGCCTTAAACTCTTCAGGAGGTAAGAGAGAAGCAAAGATAAGCTTTGGGAGGAAATTTCAACAAAAGCCAAATGACTTTTCATTGCAGTAACAGGCACCAAAAGAGCTCAGAATCAGCATATGGTTCAAGGCAGCACATGCAGAACCACTGAGCAGAGGACCAAGAGGGGTGCCTATGCCATGTGCTGCAGGGAAGGTGGCTGTGCCAGGTCCCCAGGAATTCCAGGAGACTGGCTGCCCCCAGCCCAGCATGGTGGAAAGAACGGCAAACTCTGGGACCAAAGTGTAGAGGGAAGGGCAGAGGTTATGGCACTGCAGATGCTGCCCCATGGGCCCATCCTGTAGGAATCAGCAGCATCTGTGTGCTTCTACCATCCCTCCCACCCCTCACACACTGACAGGGGCTCCAGCTGGGGATCCTGCCCTGCATGCTGCTCCTGCTCCCTGTGGGAGCAGCGGCACTTCGGTGCTGGCTCGAATGCTTCACTTGCTCAAGTACTTCACAGAATTGGAGCTTTATTCAGCCTGTCTATTAAGCTAGAGAAGCAGCAGAAGTTAATGAACTAAGTAAAAAACTATGAGCCTGACCTGCAGCCTGCTGAATTTTTGTCAGCAGAGTTTGGATTATGGCCTAGTTATCATAATTTCCATTTGTTCCAGAGTTTGCGCTGACTCTGACTGGCTGCAGGATCTGCTGCTTTCACTGGAGTGCTTTATTAAATCCTCAGTTATAGCTCACACTGGGCTGCTGAGATACAGTAAATTACAACTCCATTTTTACAGGCAGACTATCCCACAGAGTTTGTGAGACTTGCCAGTGATCACAGTCAGGGCTGGGCCAAATTTTTCTGCCAAAACTTGGTTTTTTCCACAGAAAACTCTACTAACAAGTTTAGTCACAGAAAGCTTCTCCTTCCACAGAAAATTTCAACTATTTCAATCTTAGGCCTAAATTAGATGCAGGAGATCAATATGAAATACCACCTTGCCTAAGAGGTGATCTTTCTGAAAGCATAAAGATTCACTGTCACCATTGCTTTCTTAACTTGTTTCTACTCTTTTTCTTTTCCTCATCCCTTTGTCTTTTCCACTTTAGAAATGCTAAAGCACACTCACCTTGCTGTGCCTTTTCTTTTGTGCAGGTAAGGTGTTCGTTCATTGTGCCATGGGAGTGAGCCGCTCAGCAACTTTAGTGCTTGCCTTTTTAATGATCTATGAAAACATGACACTTGTGGATGCTCTGAAGACAGTGGGTGCTCACAGAAACATCTGCCCGAATCCGGGGTTCCTCAGACAGCTCCAGGACTTGGACATTAAACTGAATGAAGAGAGGAAAAGAACCAGAGCATCTGCTACCAAATGCCTGTAAGACAATATTGCTGAAAGAAAGAGAACAAAATCTTGTTTGAGTTGCCTGTATCTCTTATAGATGAACTGCATTTATAAATTTAGGACACAAGTTTATGAGACACCAGGAAGCATGTTATTAATAAAAATAGATTTTGCTTGATCTTTCCGTTTTGCAAAGCCTTCCTAGATTTATATTTATGATTGGTTGTGTACTCTATCCTTCACTCTCCACCTTAAAACATTGCTGTCTGCTAGTTTGAAAGAAAAAAAAAGAAAGAAAGGAAAAAAGAGAAAGAGATCGGGTTCCACTTCAGAAATAGCTGTGTTTCAGCAACTAGTGAAGCTCATATCACTTTATGAAGTGTTAGGCTATTTGAGGTGAAAGATGCCATATTATTTATGCTACAGTAATGCTTAGAAGTTTTCTTATGAACCCGCCCCCTCCCCCCCCACCTTCCCTCCCTGTATCTCAGAGGGTTTGTATTTTGAGACTTGAATCTGGCACTGGTTAGTTTTTGCTTTTACAATTGGTGGAGCTCCTGAGTTGGGGTAAGAGGCTGTTTTAAGGCAAAGCAGCTAGGAAACAACATAAGCCACTCTAAGAAATTATCCCAGGTATCTCTACAGGCTTTTCCTTTTGGCTGTTCATCAGAGCTTTTTTCCTCCATGAAAATACATTTCCTTGAGAGGGCATTCAAATATTGTTCATCTGCCATACTAAAAATCATCCAGGAAATGCTGCAGAAAATCCTTCTAAAGAAGAAGGTGAGTTCCCAGCTAAGGCTGGTGCAGGAAAATATTTGACAAAGCTCAATGTATCCCAAATTTCTCTGGCAGTTCAAAATTACAAAACTTGGGATTTTCTTTCTCAAAAATAAGAGAGTTTTACTATTGCAACATCATATTCTGTGGTATTTGCTTTTGTGAGGTGGACCCAAGTGAAAACTGAAGACACACAGGAACGGCAAGGGAGGTGTTGACAGGCATCAGGCTTTCATCTTTGTGTCTCTGGGCCACCATAAGAGCACTCAATAGCTACTGTCATCTGATGGATCAGTGCTGCCTGGAAACTATGTGAAGCACATCTGGCTTTTGGTTCCCAGCAGACAGGCATTCGCAGCACAAAGCCAGCTCCAAAGCCAGCTGGGGATGGCAGTTTGTATTCCTAGTACCAAACTCAGGACTGCAGAGGCATGAATACTCCCCATTATGTGAGCTGGCTACTCAAAAACAGCACAGCAACAAGGGAAAACATTCCTTACCATTTCCAGTATTGTCTACAAGGTTAATTTCTGCCTTCAGGACAGACAACTCAGCACCTTTTATAATGCTCTTAGGTGATACCTAAATCTGCTCTGTGGGCCAGACTATAGAAGTCAGAGCCCAAAGCAGAGTATTTGGCACTGAGGACCTGACCATCATACCAAAGATGTCTCAGGGGGTTTTATTTTGGATTAACCCTGTAGATTGGACATCCCCGAGCAGCAGTAGAGCAGTACTGGAACGCTTCTTTGCTTTAGTTCCCTGTGTAAGAAAATCTCCTCATGAGCTCTAGGGCTGCTCTGCAAAGGCAACAAAACATTAGCAAGTAGGAATAGCCAAATTAAAAGTGTGCTTCAGACCCAAAAATTTAATAGGCATGTTTCCATCACAAATTAAATCTAACAAAGAGATTCAAACTTACAGAAGTAGTCAGGGAAAACCCCCCAGTGTATCTGTCTATAGAGCTGCCTCAAGCCTCCAGTAGAACCACATTTTCTTATCCTTCCCCCTCTAGGAAGCAGGAACGAGGCGCACTCCGCATCCCACATCCTGCATCCCGCATCCCACATCCCATCCCGGGCGCTGCCCTCNGAGGCCTGGACCCGCCTTGGCCGCTTTGTTCCGAATTCGGGTCAAACCCCGGAGGAACCGGGGCAGAGGATGAGGGAACTGTGCTCGGGAACGCTCTCATTCTGTCCGGCCGCGGGCGGCCCGCGCCGCCTGGCAGGCTCGGGCACAGCACGGACAGTGAGGGCTGCCCCCCACACGGGCTAAGCCCAGCCGTCCCCTCACGGCTCACAGCTGGGCTGAGCCGCAGCTGCCCCGCGACGAGCAGCCGTGGCACCCCCCGCTGGCGGGGCAGCCCTCAGGCTCCGTGTGCCGGCACCGCCCGCGCCCCCGGCCGGTCACAGCCGCTGGCACCGTCTGGGCACCGGCCTCCTCCACAGCTCAGCCCGCGCAGCTGCCTCAGCCCGGCTGCTGCAGGTCCAAAGAGGGTAGGGGAGTATAATTAACAGAATTAAAAATAGGCTTTGAATAAACTGAACGCCCGGGGAGGCTAGAAATTTGTTGTGCAGCTGGCACGTAAGGAGGAAAGTGAGTGGTATTATTCAAACTAAGGTAATCCAAGACACCGCAGCGCGGGATCTTCGACTACCAGGCAAGTACCTTTAAGCTTGTTTACGAACCAGCCCCCAGCGAGGTCCGCACCTGCACTGAGCAGTGTCAGCCCTCAGAGCCAGCTCCGCCAGCAGCGAGCCCCCGGCGGGGCCAGGCCAGAGCAGCGGCTGGGCCCTTGTACTCAGGAACTCCAACATTTGTGAAATTCGAGTTTGCTTTCCAGCTGGACTTACAGGCTGAGAAACTCTGGCTGGAAAAGATACTTAACAAAACAAACCCATTTTATTTAAATACCAATCTGGCTTGTATTTAAATTTCTTACAGATCTATCTTGCAGATAATAGCCATGAAACACTGGATGTGGGTTTCCTTCCTCTCAGCTGATGTTCACAAGTCGAGCCTGGGAAGGGAGAGACTGTCCAGTCAGTTTCACTGGAGAAAATGTGAAACAGACTATGAATAAAATGCTGTGCAGTTCAAAACCAAAACCAGTGAGAAACAAAATGAAAGAAGTTTGAGGGGGGGGGTGTTGTTGTTTTTTTTTTTTAATACTAACTCTTTATAGTTTGGGGCATTTATGGTTTATTTATAACGAGTATCAAATTTTCAGACAGAAATGGGATTTTTAATATCAGCAGTCTTCCTCAGAAAATTTTTATTGAGGAGGTATGCTTGCATGGCTGTGGAAGGCATTGTGATGATTGGAGTAAAAGAATACAGAAGGAGAAGACTGGGTTAAATTAATTCCTGCTAAATACCTACCAGCAGACTTGCTGTCTGTATGGGGAGCTGGAGACAGAATTGTACCAGGGTAAAAAGGATAGTGTGTCTATTTATAGTGCTGCCTTCAACACCATAGGAATTCAAAGGAAAACTCCAACTCAGCACACAGTTTTCTCATCATCTTCTTCTGTCAAGATTAAATGGAGCCTGAGATAATTTCCCCTACAAATCCTTTCTAGGAAGGATCTGTTCCTTTGTGCAACAAGGAACTACCATGGTACAAATCACTTCAGAGGCCAAGTCCTCCTCACCCAGCAAAATCTCACCACTTTCCTTTCATTAGTCAGAGGAAGAGGAGAAAGAGACCTTTACAAGCCTCAGCACTTAAGCAGGAAAGACCAAAAACGTTTCACCTGTCATGCATCCTCACTCCCCATACTGTCCCCTGCCCTTCTTACACCAGGTGCTCTGGAGCACTTGCAAACAGAAGGGTAAGTGTATCTCCAGCACAATCCCAGTGCCAGGCAGCAAAGAGAGGAATAGGAACACGGTACTGGCACACAGTCATGGTTGTTCATGGTGGCACTTGAGAGGAGGCCCTTACCCTGTGTGCCCCTCTTGCCACTGCAGAACCACCCATTTCTGGGAAGGAATGGGCTCCAGCAGGTGTGTGGGGCACCTATTTATCAGTAGAAATTATCTCTAATGTTAAGAGTACAAATGAAAGCAGCTTTGGAAAGGGTATTAGCAAAAACCTGACTGCCGCTGTAAAAAAAAAAGGTACACTCCTGGAGTTCCTTAGCTCCACTCTTCTTTTTAGCATCATGGTGCCTCAGATCTTTCCTTCTCATCTTCCACCTTCTAGTTTCTTTTTAATAAGAGCTGCTTTTTCATTCCTCACAAAGCACTACCTACTCTGTCTCAATGCTCCTCTTTTGTAATTCTGTTACCAAGCCGTCTGCTAGGTGGGGAGCAGAAGGTGCAGGACTTGGTGCTGCCTTTGAGGTACAGGTAATTATTATGTGCATCTGTTATTGTGGTTGCTGCCTCAACAGGTGGAAAACATGCTGTTCTCTGATAGATTTGCAGCACTCCATGCTCCTGCCTTGTCTTTTCTGTAAAGCCAGTCCTGTGGTGTTCCGAAAATAATAAACACAGCCTCACTGCTGCCACAAACCCCCCTGGTAAATATATTTTTATGGGAATGAAGTATTAAAGGATTTGAACACTTACTCACTGAAAGCAAAATACGAGCAGTAAGGTTGGGTAAAGATTCAAAGGCTGGTTTGCTTCCTTTCCCTGGGGCATGTCAAGGCTGTACTGTTTGCACTTCAGAGATGGATAGTGGGGAATTACTTAACCCAAAATGATGGAAACAATTCAGACTATAATAATATAGCATGAGAGTTTCTCATATTACATCTATTCCCCATACTGCTGGCTATACTCTGCCTTCAGATTCACGTGCACAACTCTCTTTGGAATCTGGAGGAACTGTGTTTGAAGCCAAAATGCATTTCATTGTCTTTCTGAAGTCTCTCTGCAGCTTAGTGGCTAAATTCTGAGCTCAAGAACTGAGAACAAAGCTTGTCTATACATTTCCCAGTGTCTGTCTCTCTGAGATTCCCAGCTGTTGTGTTTTATTTTGAATTTCATCTTCCTACTTTCCTAAA
The DNA here is from genome assembly GCA_013400495.1 of Nicator chloris. Lineage (NCBI taxonomy): Eukaryota > Metazoa > Chordata > Aves > Passeriformes > Pycnonotidae > Nicator > Nicator chloris. The sequence goes on from WAAE01004608.1 coordinate 113,121, forward strand.
AACACAAAGCAGAAACACACATTTCCTCTGCCCTGGAGTGCAGCAGTCACCTAATTTCCCAGCAGGTTCTCTCAACAACATACAGTGGATCCAAGTTTGTCTAAAAATGCTACAAGCCCTTTGTGGAGAAGAAAGGGAGGAGACCAGAAATGTCGGCCAAGTTTTTGAGTATTGTGAAAACCCCCTGCCCCCCAAAGGGACTCAATTTCCTGTTTCCTCTCTCCCAAAAATGTCACCTGGGTTTGGGTTTTGTTAAGAGAAATACACATTGCTCAAGTTCAGGCCCTAAGTCTTTGGTTTATACTTCCTGCTGACACTGCAGAGACCATACAAGAGCCATGAAAGCTGAGTCTGACTTTGGGGCTTCACATTTGCAACAGCAGAGCAAATTAAATGGAGAGCATGTTAAGTGAGTTGGGAGATGGTTGTTGATCAACAAATCTTCATTAAGTTCCCACACCAAGCTGTGCTGCACCTCTAATGAAACGGATCATTGTTTCTCCTTCTATGTTTCAACTATTTCACCACCAGGTTTGAGAGAAATTCAGACTTGCTTGAGGTTTAATTAGAAATAAAACACAATATTAATCCATCTTGCTCCGTACATGCGCCCAGTTTGGAGCTGTTGGTGCATCTTTCAAAGGCCAAGTTTCACTCTGTTCCCCACCTGTTACTTACTGCCTTGGTTTTTTGCTAGTTCTTTTATTTTTTGCTAGTGACTCATAGAGACCGTGTTCACTGGTTTATGGTGACTTTCTGGATCACTGGTTTACATCACCATTATTGCTTTGCATCACCAGATGTTTCAGCTCAAGAGTTGCCAGCATGAACCCCAAGAGTTCACATGACTTGCACCTCCCAAAAAGCTAAGCCTGTGCCCAGAATAACAAGCTTTCACAGGATTAGAGCAAAGTCCTGTTCTGATTATGTTTGTGACTGAAGGGAGGCTACCACAACTGGGGCCTCTGAGAGCCTTCCCTGTAGACCATTACAGAAATTATGGCTCCATAGGTATAACTCAGGTGCCAAGTTATACTGCTGTATAGGCTCTAGAAACACTCTGTCCACTTTAGGACAGAGAGGTTTAAGGGAGAAGTACAAAATAAACATGAGAAAGTACTCAGCAGTACTGAGAATGACACAGCCTAAGCAGAGCAGGATCCTCTGCTCCAGGTTGTCTTTGCCATGAGGGAAAGAACAGTTACTGTCTCTTTTCAGTATAACATAAGAAACAAAATGTACATGCAAATACAGCATAAATGGGGAAGTTAGCATTCAGTTATATTCTTTGACAGATACCGTTTACGGTGGCCAAACTACTTGGTGGCCATAGAGCTTGGCCATACCCCGTACCATGTTGTCCTCAGAGTCAGATAACACTTGAAAAATTTAGATGGCCCTCAAGCATTTCCATATAGAAAAGAAAGCATCAATTATTTGCGTTTATGCAGTAGCACCCCACCACACAAACTTATGGGTTCCCAGCACTTGGGCACTGCAGCCTCCCCTTCACAAAGGTTCCCAGGTTGCACTGAAGAGTGCAGCCACAACAGCTGCCTTCTAAAGGGATTTTTTTTTTGTATTAGAGGTTACCTGTTTTCTGTGCTATAGAAGAAAATATGTTGTGTTTTGGTAGTGGGTTACCTATGACATTTGGGGGCACATATTTTTAACTGGTAGTTTGTTTTAGAAAAATGGTAAGCGTTAACCCGGAGGACAAATGATCAGAAATACCTATAATCCCAAGAGCTAACACAATTGCTGGGAAATTCTGGACCTCAAATCAGCTCTGCTACAGAATATGATGAATTCCTATTTTTTTCCCCTCCACAGACATAGTAGCAAGATATTACAATGAGAAGAAAGCAATTTGCTGAGCTGACTTGGGATTTCATCTCCTTCCCTTGCATCTCTTAGACTATACACATATCAGCAAGCAAGCCTCAGCTGTGCTCAGTCTCACTCTGACCTCTGTACTAACTTGATTTACTAGTTTTAGTTCTCAAATAGTGTATTACGTTATAACTCAAAGGATCTGATTAGAACTAGCCGGTATTTTAATGATTTATGAGAGGCATCTGGGACTGCATGGGTAGCATACACATTGTGTCACTGCTGTAGGAGGAATCTGCATTGATCATACCAGCATGCTCCAAGACAAGAGCGTGTCAAATTCCTGTAAGCCTGAGTTCACAAACTTGATCTGACAGGTGGCCAAGCTTGCACTGGGACTGACCATAGTTCTCATGGTGGGAATAAAACAAACCAGCTGGATTGCTTCTAGCCATTGCATTGTGAGAGGATTTCCATTCCTTTCTGTTGTTCTGTTTCTATCTTGCAGTGCTTAAGAAGGTGTTTATCCTTCCCAGTTTTGTAGCCAGAAACCTGGGCCACAGGAACTTGCAATCAGCTTTGTGGTTTATCCTTCTGCCAGAAGACACTGGTGCGAAATACAGGCTACTGGAACCAACCTTCCAGACCTCTCCATGTCCTGCCATGGCTATGTAATTGCTAACAAGTCTCAGATCAGAGAGTCTGGGGTGAGAGAAAGATAAAGGAACAATTAGACGGCACAGTTGGTTTAAAGCCATAATGTCAATGCATTTAATAAGAGATCATACTATTATTTTTTAAAAAATAACTGTAAAAAAAGGACTTTGCAAGCACAGAAAGAAGGGTGTCAGGAGCAGTGATAGAAGGGTTTCTTGTCCTTGGTTTGATTTTATGTGTTCTGAATTTTCTTTTGAGCATTAAAGCCAACATCTGCCAAAGCATTCCTAAAATCCTTGTCCCCAACAGCATGGAAGTCCAGCCTTGATGGTTACTCACCTCCTTTGTAAGCTGCCTTTTGCTCACTAGTGGTGAGTAAAAGCTTTTGACCCACATTAAACCTGAGGGCAACCCTTTACTCGGGTCCAGCTATCGCTACCAGTGTTTGGCAGCACTCTGCCCCTGGGCTGCCTCCCAGCTCGGACTTGTGGAGAGATGTAGAAAAATCATAAAGCTTCACTTTACCATCTCCACCTGTGCGGTGGGAATAGCACCCTCGCAGATCCTTGCAGGATCACTGTAATAACATGAATGAAAGGCATTCCAGTGCCCAAAAAACACCAGGGAATCTTGGCTGCCTACCTCCTGCTGTTTCTCATCTTACTTCCTAGCAGATTACTAAACCAGTGTAGGAGATAAGTGTCTGCTGTCTTCTCTAAGTTGGGTAGCATAGAGCTGTTTTTGTAGTGCTGGTAGAGACCACAGGACAAGAACAAAGAGCAGTGAAACTTCTATTGCCCTCAAACAGAAGAGACACAAGAAAAAAAAAAACAAACAAAAAACCAAAAAAAAAAAAAAAAACCAAACCAAGAAAAAGCAGCAACATATTGTTTTTAAGATAGAAGAACATACCAGAGCTAGTCACAGGGGAGAAGGGCTTTGCATTGTGCCGTCCTTTTGGTTAGATCCTTGGGGCAGAAACCATTCATTTGTAATGGAATTCTTTGAATTCTGAAGCCTGATGTTTTCAGTTCTGGGCTGGAGGACACTGCTATATTAGTTATTGTTAACAGCAGCCTCATTCACCTTCAGATGTGGGCTGCTAAACTCTCTTGGGCCACAGGATGCTGACCTAAGGGACTGCATTCCAACTGGGGTTTTGTGCAAGGCACAGCACAGGAAATCCTTGGCCTCTAACCCTTGCCAAAGCAAGAAAAAAACATGACTTCGGGTCATTTAGAAGATGACCTAGGAAAATTAGATGAGGCTAGATTAAGAATATGCCACATGGAGTAAATTTGAAGAATGAAGCCATGGCTGAGAGACTGGAAACAACACCCAAGTGACACTGTCCTTCTTTGAGCAAGCTCGATGCAGCACGCTCAGCAACCCACCTGGCTTTCTCCTGTTGTGTTCAGTTGGACTTGTGCTGTCCAAATCAACACCCCTTACATAGCAGACTGGCTATGAAAGAGTGCAGGACTTGGGCTGTGTGCTAGTTGCAGTTGGAGCAGAGAATGTTCTTGTGCTACAGCATGAACAGGCTCTGTCTCCCACACAGTGACAGTGAGAGGCTGAAGTGCATCACAAAGGTGAGCTTCCAGGCCACAAGGTCTGCATCGGAGAACAGACTCAGCACATTTCCAGCCATCTGTGAATAAATACAAACTTGTACCTTTCCCCAGGGTCATGCTGCACTAACATCATCCAGTAATGAGAGCAACACATGCTCCCTGCAACTGCAGGCTGCAAATATTGGTGAAGCATTGCTAGAAGCCATGAAAACGCAGCTAGGATTTATGTTGTTCAGGGAGGGTGAGGGCTTTGGAGTAGTTGTACCAAAAAACCAGTGTCAGCCAGACAACCCAGCTGGTTCCGACTGGCAGCTCCAAGAGAAAATCAAAGTGGCACATGTTGCTCCTGATTTAGAGCAACCTGCATCAACTTGCCAGCCTGTCTTTCAGAAATGTTTCATCCTTCAACTTTTCAGTAAGCTTCTGAGGGTGCTTCTAGGAGAAAAAACAGAGTTTACCAATTCAGAGAATACCAGTTTTCACCCCCAACATGTTATTGCTGGAGGCAAGAGAGATACAGTGATGTAACAATTCTTGAGCCCTGAAGAAGAGCCAGCCTTTTCAAGTGCAAGGATAGTGATATCAAGAGTGTTTCATAGCATGTCTAAGAACTCTTTAGCTATAATGCTATAGATTGGGATTTTTGTTTTCTCAAGAAGTAGTGAAAAATGTCAGTACTGAATGAAGGAAGGAGTTAGAGACTGTCAGAACTGACAGTGAAGTCTGATGGCTGAAGTCCGTTGCAGGAGAGGACAGCAGCAATAATATTTGAAGTAGGAGCAGTAGTCTGGCCAGGAGCTAGAGAGGCTGTCAAATGTGGGCATGGTGCTGCAGTCATAAAGAGCATGGAAATGTGGTAGATGCATTTTGGACCAGCTACTCTCTTTGGGTCCTATGAAGTGTGTCTGCTGGTCTACCAGATCAGGTTGGGTTAATGGGTGTAAGGATGCACTTGGCAGCTGAGAGTAGAGGTACCAGTGGGCTCCTGAGGGCCTAGTTTTGCAGCTCAGCTGTGCTCACGGCCAAAAGCCACATTGCTGGGCCTAGGGCTGGAAGTTTTGCTTTACTTTGCTTTACTTGCTTGCCAAGAGCCAAGTTCAGGTCCTTAGAGCTCTACAGTGCTCTTGCTCCAGCTGATGATTTCATGAACACCTTGTGCTGGGAGGAACACAGCTCCCTGTACAGCCTTAAACTCTCTGTTTCCCTGCATATGCAATGACATCATTGCCACCTGAGGGCCCAAACTCTGGTCTTGGCAGGTAAAAGCCTTCTGGGTCACCTTACATTGGGTTTCTTGCTCTCGATGCGTATTTATGTAATAATTGCTGGATGGCTGTAATTAAATGACTGTAAAGCACTACCTAAAATGCACCAGTAATAAATTCTTAATAGCTGATGCTATAACAAGCAGTTACACAAAAAAATATATTGTAACATGCAGGTTGTTAACAGTGTCTGGGCCTGTTTAATGCTCAGCTTTAAATAGTTACAATGCACACTGTTAAAAGGGTGTGTAAAATTTGTAACTAGTAAATAAAAAGTCCAATTCAGAAACAAAATATACCTAAGCTTTAGTGGTGAAGAAGCCAAAGAAGAGCTTGGGGTGGATAAACTACCTCTTATCTCTGCAATCCTTGTGGTAGTGCTACCTATCAGCCATGGTTTCTGGAAAGCGTACTCCATGTACATTCCTCTGCCTGGCACAGATTCTGTTCATGACTCATAAACATGGTTAGGATCCCACTTTTATTACAAATATGCGACTAGGTACAGCAACCCATGGTTTTGCATTTTGTGAGGAAAGGATGTGTCAGGGAAAATTAATTTTGCCACTCATATTTTTCACTTCTGTTATCTACCCAAAGCTGCTGTGTGGGCACTAACACTGAAGAGATGGTCTCCCATGGCTAAAGAATAAAATAAACATATGTTCAAGACCCAGAAGAGTTAGCAAAGTCAGCAGGTGGCCAGGTTTTGCACACATGGTACAACATTGCTGCACATCAAAGGATGGCTGAGTCTGTCTAGCCACTGTCAGGAACTGCACACATGGTTGGTAAATACAAATATTCTAACCAGCTGATGACAAGAGAATATTTTATACTACAGTCACAGAAAAAAACTCGGAGGCCACCCTGCCTTGGGGCCTGCATGCATCCTGAAACAGTCAAGACCATTAGGTTTGAGAATTGCAGCCTGGCCCACAGACTTGCTATGAAAAAATTAGACATTTTTGAGGCTTCTGAGGCCTGGCAATCCATAACATCCATGGAAACTGTGGTAAATTCAGTGTATTTGAGAACCAGGATGGGTTGATTAATTTATTCTTTACATTTGAGTAGTGCTTTGTATCAAAAATGTAGCTGCTGATTTCCCTGGATGGCACACAGAGAAAATTTTACTTGGGCAGTGGGGAAGCATCACAATTCCTCTAAAGTTAGGACAGAAAATGTTCACCAGTGCAACACCGAGAGGAAAAGAAATCAAATGTTTTTGCCTTGTGCTGCTCAAAGCTGTCCAGTACAGAGATTTAGTCTGCTCCTCAACATAGGCCTTGTGTGATCTGTGGAGAGCAAGTCCTCCTAATGGATTTTGCCAAGTCCCACCAAGTGAGTGCCTTGCCCGAAATGCATAGCTGGGTTACACTTGTGGATCTGGAAGCCTTCACTAAATTTGGAAGTGCTGTTCAGGTTACATCCTCCAGCTGCTGAAGAGATTTTCTTACAAACAGTTGGCTACTCAAATACCTTGTGCCTCCCTAGACACTGCCTCTGTCTCAGCTTTCAGGTCCAGCCAGCCCTACCTCAGTCATTGCTGTGTTTGATTCATACCATCTATATCTCGTAGTGCTCCTAGCAATTGATAAATTATGACTCCAGTGAGACTATTGGGTTAAACACTAAGGAAGAAAGAATGATGACAGTAATACTTGTCATTTGTGTGGCGATGCAGCAACACAAAACCCTCTCTCAAACATACGTTATCTTGGAGGAACCTTTCCAGGGGATAGGCTTTCTGAGAAATGTTTATGGCTTTTGAATACGTGATAGGCATGAACTTGACATGACCTACTTGGCCAAGCCCTGAGCTTCAGCCTAGACTTCTACCACCACAAATCAGTCTATTCGAAGTATAGCCAGACTGATATCTTCACTGGGATGGCAAGGTTATAGCACATTGCAGCTTGAGAAAACACAGGATGGAGGCTACTTTCTTCTCAGGATTTAAAGACTCAGAAATATCTTTACTAACGTCATAAGAAAATAGCTAAGTTCTACCCATACAGAAAAGCCAACATAGGCCCTGGGATGATTAGAATATTTGACACTTGATTGAAATGAGCACATTGACATCCTTACAGTATACACAGATCCCTCCTTTATCTTGGCATTGGAAAATGCAGGTTAAAGAAGAGGTTGTAAAGGCTTTCTACTAAATATCCTAGACACAATAGTTGTTTTTTCTCCTGACTTACCACAGCATAAGGCTGCAGGATTTTCTGCTGCTTCATGTCAGCCTTCATACCATCCTCTCAACTTGATCTCATATCAAGGTAATGTCAAATTGTCAAATTACACTGACTTTGCATTTTGCTGTTTAATTAAATATCATGGAAATGGAGAAATTGGATAAAAGGTGGCATATGTTTCCAAGGACTGAGACACCTGTAAAGGAACATAAAGTCCCTAAAGCCCTCTCCCCAGCGTGGCATTGAATAGCACCAATTACATTACAGATGAAGCTGTAGTCACCGAATTAACTGAAACCTAACCAAAGCATCCACAGTATATGCAGTCTGTAGGGGCATTCCCTGCTGGGCATATGGGAATCCTAAACAGTCATGAAGGAGATATTGTATGGGACCTCTCACAGGACCACTTTCCTTTCTTCCTGGAATAGCTGATACATAAGGAACCATTGACCTGGCTGCTCTCATCATCTAACTGCAGCAAAGTCACCGACACACATCAATCCAGGGAAGTGGCTGCAAGTGCAGGCAGGGATGGTAACACAAACAGCCTGTGTCATACTCTGGGTCATTCTGTTTCATCAGAATGACCTGCTTGCAATAGGCCTCTGATTGCAATCCTCCTGCTAGTTGTAATTAAGGAAATTCTATTGCACAGTTAATTAAAGAAATTCTATTGCATAGTACAGATACAATTACAGTTGCAGTACCAGCCAATTCAAAATTAATATAAATATAATGTCAAAATTTCTCCTATGTGATTGAATAATTACCATAATACAACTCCAGTAGAGCAAAGATCAGGAGTGTTTCATGTCATCGTCATTCAGAAACCAGCATTTTAAAATTGTATTGCTTGTTCATACAACACACATCTCAGAAACAGATCCACTACAAAAAGTCAGTATAGAGGAATTGAGCTGAGAATTGTTAAAAACATGTTTTTTAAATGAACAGCTATCACATTACCTATAATAATTATCCTTTCACACTGATTTTTTTAATCTCTCCATGTTCCTTATAAAACATCACACAACATTTTAATCATAGCATTGTTTTCCTTAAACATGAGCATTTCAGTAATGACACTTGCATGTCTAAATCTAGTGAGTTAAGATGTTAGACTGATGCCAGAACTGAGTAGTCATTTATTCAGAAAAAAAAAATCTTGTTTTTCTGTCTGTAAATTTTCTGTGGAAAGCTATTATTTTTTCAGTGCATTCATTATTCAACATATTAGTTGAATAGTCTTACTGAGGCTTCTCTGCTTTTGAATCGTTTGCAGCCTGTTAGTTACAGTTATTTCGCATTTGAAATTTGAACTCTAGTCCTTCCTTTTTACTGGATGTAGAGTTTACACAAACTGATGCTGTTCTCCAGTCAAAAAAAATGTTACCAGAATGAAGATGAAATAAGTTTTGTACATACCATCATCAGTTCGATCTGTGTTTCAACAGGAATAAATTTCTTATCAATAGTACAATATGCATGTGAGCACAAGCTGAAAGTCATCTTATGATAATTCTGAAGAAGCAGTCACATCTTATAAAGACTGTTATTTCACAGATTTAAATATCCATGTAGCACACAATCCCTCCTTTTGCCCAGCCTATGCAATTATGTTCCCTTCTAGAAACAATTCTAACAAAACAAAGCAAAACAGTCTTTGAAGGAGCACTTTTCCTTAGGTGCACTATATGTCACAGTTACCTGCCCAGCTCCTGTGGGGCTTAGGAAAGCAAGGCTGACAGCAGCCTTCAGTTCTCTGAGGTAGTAGGAAAATCAAAGTATTTATACAGTGGAGAGGGCAGGAGAAAAAGATAACAGGCAATACTGAATAAGAAAAAACCAAAAGAGTTTAAAACAACTTTGCAGGGAGTGAGAATTGCCCTAGCCATACTGCAAGGAATTAGGTACATCAAAAAAGGGGAACATTTGCTGCAGATATTATGAGTTGGGAATGATTGGAAGAGGTTGTTATTATTGAAAGTACTTAATGAACTGGGATAAAGCCCTGTGGTCAGGGCACAGGAAATCCAAGTCCCATTTCTGCTGCAGACCTCCTGTGTGGGATCAGAGAGGTGTCCAAGATCACCAGCAGGAGCCAGGCAGAGCTGGCACAGGGGACACTGGGGTGGCCAGTGTCAAAGCAGCGATCAAAATCAATGGGAAATGCCTGTTCCAGTACAGAATTCCTCCATGCCTCCTCTTTCATAAAGCCATCCAAAATGGGCAAGAACATCTGCTTTTGTTTTCACAGTAAAAGCTGACACTGGAGGAGATATGCACATTTGGGAGGGGAGCACATTCCACAGTGGAGCTCTTTGTAATGCTCTTGTAACAATACAAGACCATTCTGGGAACATCACTTGGTAAAAACTTACTGTATCCAAGAGGCCAGAGCTGCCATGAAGGTGGAAGGAGAAGGTGTACTGAAATGACAGAAGGCTCTTCTTGGCAACTGGGTGGCAAGGCAGATCACCGCACGTGCATGGCAGAAGGATGACTTGTAGCGACTGTTCTGTGGCCTGATATTTCCCTCCTTCTTTTCTATGGATATTTCAGGGCATTAATTGCTCCATTTGCCCTTCAGCAAAGCACTGTATTAAATGAAAGTGCAATGAGCTCCCACAGCAGGCTAGCCTTCAGATCCTCTTGCTTGGTCTTTGTGCATGCAAAATAAAATTACACCAAAAAGCGAACTTAGGGCTGGAGAAGATACCTGGGTGGGAAACTAGGAGAACATTTCACCACAGTTGGTGTTTGGAAAGAAATAGTCGATGAAGGTGCTTGAACTTAAATACAACCTATTTGTTAGCAATAGATATGTTCAGCAGAAAAATGCAAGATTTCAGGTTTGCTGTTCTGGACTGTTCTATCCCAAACCACCCCTCAAATCATTTATGTAGAAGACATGCTTCAGGCAGTGCCAGAGCAAGACTTTGACTTGCTGACTACAACTTCACCCATGTCCTAGACAGGTGCTTCTGTTTTAAGGCTCATGAGTTGACAGGCTTCCTACTATCTCTGTAATGCAGATGTTTGGCTCATTTTTAGGACATAGAAAAAATAAGTTTAATATTTTCTTAGAACAGAACTTTAGGAAAAAAGTAATTTCTATTCCCCTCTTAAAAAACATTCCCAACAGTTCAAATCTACAGCTAACACTGTAGAGGAACCACTATTTCAAAAGAAATGTAGCATATGGAAACAGTAATTGCAGAGATAAAGTGATGCCTAAAAAAAGTGTTTCTCCTTGTAACTGAAGTACTTGCTTCAAGATTAGAAATGGGATAGTTCTTGGATGGAGCAGAGAGGAGAGGAATGGAAATTAAAACAACTTACTAAAAAAATTAGTCAATGCTCATATAGATGACAGCTGGAATCACTGTAACTCATCCAGGGTTTTCTAACATGACCATTTATCATGAGGACAAATAGTATGGCCAGTAAATACCATTGTAAAGAACCAAACTACTCCTTACAGAGTTTTCCCCATTGAAGTTGACAATTAATAGCTAACCAGTGAATAAGATTTTGCATGACTGATTCTGCTCAGTCCAGATCAGTTTGTTGAGCAAATTAGAAGACAAATCAGATTAAGTATATATAAGGAAGCCCTAGTTACCTGCTTAAATGAAAACCTCAGCATACCATGTTAATAGTTTGTTTCTACACATTTTCCATAGAATTGCCGCATTCCATGTGAAAGCAGAAGTCTTGTGCTGGCATATCAAGGGCTGGGCTTTTTCACTGTGCTAATAACAGCATCTAGAATTCCAGACAGTAGTAGGAACTTCCCCATTTCCTATGAAGAAAATAATATTTAAAAATGTAATGAAGTTTTAATCAACCTTTTGACGAGGTGAGAGGAAGAAAGGAGCCTGTCACAAATACCTCTGGTGAATGTCTGCTCTCCCCTTTCAGGATGGCCTGGGACTCCTTGTGCAGCCAGGACTTACGGCGGCCTAGGATAAGAAGTGCCTCAAGCTGGTTGCCCAGCAGTGGGAGCAGCGCTGGGACACCATCCCTGGAGGAGCTGCGCCGCCTGCTCTGCACACGCACACACCCCACAGAGCACGTGGATGAAGTCTGGCCAAACCTTTATGTGGGAGACCTGTAAGAAACAGGAAGGGCTGAAGGTTTTTGTAACTCTTCCCCCAAATCTTCCACTCTTTATTTAAAAACAGAGAGCTAGGCACTAATTTGGGGATCTCTCACAACAGGTATAAGTGTTGAACAATATTGAACTGTGCATAGGATGCTGTAGCATAAAGAAAATGCATCCTAACAGACTAAGCAGAATATCCCCTGCCTCCTGGTTTCTCCTGCATTAGTGCAGGAGTCACACGCTGCAAGAGCCTACTGGAGCTGTGGCATTCATACTTCAGGCAGTCATGCCAAAGCTGCATAAAACAGGACGAAGCTCATTTTCTCCTCACTTTGCCAGATGGCATCAGTCCTCTGAACTGATGAATACTTTGCAGAGGTGACTTGGTGAGAAAGTCCTTGAAATCAGAAAACCCTTATCTTGTGCAGAAATATCTCCACTACTGCCTTTCATCAGTTGAGAACCATCTAAACATATGCTTGGGAAAAAACTGAGGGAAATCTAAGTTAGTTTCTTAACAAGTCACTTCTGTCTCAAAGCATTTTGATGGACACTTTGAACCTGATCAACCTGTCAAAAAATGGCCAAAAACTACCACTTCGTGCCGTTGTAACAAACTCACCATCAGCAGCATGTTCTTCCCTGTGTTGCAATGCAGCAGGCAAATATAATTCCCCATCTTTCTTCCAGGTACGTTGCTCGTGACAAGGCACAGCTGAGCCGCATGGGCATCTCCCACATTGTGAATGCCGCTGCTGGGAGATTTCGCATCAACACTGGGCCCAAGTTCTACAATGACTTGCATGTGGATTACTACGGAGTAGAAGCAGAGGACAACCCAAACTTTGATCTCAGCATTCACTTCTATCCAGTTGCTCAGTACATCAGAGCAGCACTGAATTCCCCAAGAGGTAACTAGACCATCTGTGCGTGTTGCATATCTTCTGCATAGCAGACAAGCAGGGCAAGTTATCAAATCTTTTTTGGCATAAACCACCTGCATGTGGGTAAGAATGGAGATACCCAAACAAAGTAGCATCCTACCTGCCTCCTGAACTCCTAGTGGTAGTTCTCCTGTTTCCCTGAAACAGGGAAGGATGCACTGAACAGGCTTTTAAAGGGGTTCTCCCTATGCCTAGCATTATTCATCAGCAAAAGACAAAATAGCAAGTGTCATTTATTACCTACAGGGGCACACTGACTGGGGAGGAGGCACATTATTTGATCTTTTCAAATTAGTGATGGGATTTAAAATAAAAGACAAGGGCAAGTGTCATATTTGAGTAAGAAGATTCAACTATAATGCTACAATCTGTGCAAGTCCTATAAACACAGAATAGGGAAGAACTTGCTAGAAAGTAAATCTATAAAAGGGAGATCAAGCAACAGCACCAGCCAGAAATAATGTCATGCTGTTGCTAGAAAAAGTATAACTTTGAAATAGGAAAAATCCATAAAATCCTCAGATTCACTAAATACATGCCAGGTACAACACCAGAGGCTTGGGACCAATGGGAGATCATTACTACTAAGGGCAAGCCTTCTAAAGCAAGTCATCACTGTGCTACAAAACTGTACAGATACTACTCAAAAGAAAGTGATTTAATAAGAGAACAGTTGTAACTCAGCAAACCGTTTTGCTTGCATCATGGCGAGCTTTAATTGCAATCAGGGTCCTAAAGTACTACCCAGCTTAAATGTATGCATTAGTAGATCTGATCCACACCACACTAGCCAGGAAGGGGAGGCACAGTAACTGCAAACAGTGTACCTTCATGGTAGGTACCTGTGCGTTTCCTGCTCTTTGGAGGGCTTGTTCTGTTCTGTTAGAAAATATTTGCCTTTGTGCAACTTAGGGCTGCATTTAGGGAATTTGGATTTTCACCCATTTTTATTACAGCATATGCTATTTGCAATTGAAGTCATTATTGGCAGTGCTCCAGAGAAAGGTAAGATCCAAAATCTATTCATGTATGTGTAAAAGCAAAGTTCCAAATCAATTGACAAAAGAAAGAAAACAGCAGATCAATTGTAGAAGCCACAATAGCAAACAAAACCAGTGCTTTGCAAAATGCATGCTGAAATACTAAGTTATGAATGCAGAACAAGTTACAGCTCAAGGCATATTTATCCCTACTCCCATGCTTTTAATATTGCTTTACTGAACTCCATATGGAAGCAGAGTTCTGGGAATGGAGACAAGGTGAAATTTAATCATACGCTGTCCAGCTGTTGCTGACATTCATCATTTTGAGGAAAGCGCAACAGTTTAGAAAATATATAAACAAGATGTTCTGCAAGCACAATTTCCTGAGGTACAGAAATTTAGCAGCTAAATATCCATGACTTGTGCAGGGATGAGACAGGGAGGGGATTGTTACTTACATCATTTAGAAGAAGAAAAAAAGTAGTGTTTATTATAAGCAGTGAAATTGAACAAAAAATATACCAGGTGACAAGAGGCCTGTCCATATTAAATATAGGATGTAATGAGGTACTACTGTTTGGCTGAGAAGTCATTTAAGAGTGCTGCTTAACTATTACAAACAAATTCAACATCAATTTTTTTTCTTTAATGGAGATATATTATCCTTTTTACCTAAGAGGACAAGTCAAAGTTAAGACTGTATGAGGCAAAAACATATTTAAAACTAAGAATCAAGTACTCATTAGAATTAGGTAAGAACAGCTATTTCCATCATGCTTGGAAAAAAAAATCTGATGCTTTACACCACAAGTCCAGAAAACAGCATAGACAGATTTATTCCAGATTTCTACCTTAGCTGAACAGAATATTATCTTTGGTGATGTAAGAAGTTTGTTTTAAAGGCAATTTCTTAAAACTCAGGTGCCAGAGTGTGAGCAAAAGGAAGCAGAAAGGTGTGCACTTACTTGTTCCTACCTGGGAGCTGTTCCTGTCAAAGTGGTCAATGGCTGCATCACACCCTGACTTCCTTCATTGTCTTTGATGTGGACATTAGCAAATACATGCACTCCTGTTGGAGCCATGCCACATAATCATGATTTTATGATCCCTGCTTCTTTGACTGCCTTTCCTTCAGCACCAGCAGTTTCTTTGCCTGTGTAACAGAGCCGTTTGGGAAAGCTCAGACAAGAGTGAGCAGATGCACAATCTGTCCCCTTTCCTAAAAGGAAAAACATGAGTTGGGAAAGTACTGGTCTTCTTCCTCATGCTCAAGCTCAAAGGACAACACCTTGAATATCAATCTTGACACTTTGCATGGCCACCTGTGCAATTTGCATTTCTCTGGAGCGCAGCTAAACCTAAAGTAAATCAGCAGGGTTTTGTAAAGTCTAACAGGAGGAGGCAAAGAGAGCTTGATGAAAGCATGTCATGAAAACTATTAAACTAACACTGTGCTGAGAGAAAGATTCCCAAGTAGAGAGCTTTGCCTTTTACTGACCTCTGAACATGTTTAAAATAGGCAGGTTAAAATCACCTATTAAAGTCTTGAAATGGCAGCCTCTCTCAAAACTCATTTCCCTTCCTCCACTTCAGTGGAGCAAATGAAAAGCTAGGCTCCTTCTTCTGTCACTTTCTTGTTGGTGGGAGTTATGAAAGCTACTTAACTTGGGAGAAAAGGGTCCTCTTGCTTGACTCCACTGTCAGTGCATTACATACATCAGTCTGACCTCCCACTCTGCAGCAGATGACAGCTCTTACCTGCTCTGACTTGCCACTATTTAAAGCTCTCCGTAGGCTTCTTGCTATTTTCAGCTGTGACAAAACAGATACTGGATTAATCAAGAAATAGGCAGTGGATTCTGCACCTGGCTAAAACCTAACAGGAGATGAGAAAATCGTGGAACAAGTCCCTAGGGCCCATTAGCCCAGCTGAGCTCTCCTGCTGAGCAGAATACTTCTGCTGGATCCAATGGAGTGAGGGAGTGAGGGCAGCTGGGACATTGACTACGGGTGACAGATCTGGAGCTTCATATTAAGCCAAATTGAATCCATCCTGCAAGAAAGCAAGGGCTAGTTTAGGACATTTAGTTCATTTAATGATGATTAGCAAAAGGACAATAAGTTATTATGGATTTTAATGACTGATTTTGTTCAACAACATTGAATTTCCCAACTTGAATTTGGCCAACAAAGTTGAATGTGCAAACTTTATCCCTAGTGCAAACCCTTTGATGTTAGTAGAGTTACAGCAGGCATGAGCTGGATAGAATATCCATAATCCGCTGTTAAAAACCAAATGTTATTGTTCTGCACAAATCCCAGACAGATGACAGTTATTGTCTGCCTCTCAAAAAGTAGCTCGAGATGTGTGGTGCAAAATTTCAAATAAGGATTGCAAGATTTAATAATGCCAGAAGCTAAGTGCCCCTACTTCTCCTCAGTTAATCCCATCATTCCTAAAGGATCCTGTTTCACGCTCAGAGAGAAGGTTGCAACATGGTCCTGTAATGTGGGACCAGTCCAGCTGCTCTCTGCACTGTATGTTAAACCAAATGGGGGTGGGGAAGGCAGAGTTGGAAGATGGCAGCTCATGGCACGGATTCTGTGGTAAAGGAGATGTGGTTATAACCTCCGAACGCTGCTCTCTGTGGCTGTGCTCCCGCAGCCACCCAGAAATCCGAGCCTGAGTGCTGGGACATCTCAGCTGCGTCCCGTGAGGGGCGGATGGAATGGCTGGAATCGCCCACCGCAGTCAGACTGTGGAGCAGACGTGCTTCAGGCGCTGGTCACACGCAGGATGTCACCAGGGGTTCAGAGTGTCACTTCACCCATTTGCAGCCACTGCTAAGAGACGAGGGTCTGACCCTGTAAACAGAACCAAACAGCAATACAGCTTTTGTTTCCTTACTCAAGTTTAACATTCAATTTGTTTGCTAAAAATAATCACGCAGTAAATTCAAACCTGCTTTCATTAGAGCAATTTTACATTAATTAAATCATTTCACATGACTGGTTTATCTGCAACAAACAAGTCATTTTATTGTCAGTGTACCAGCATTTATCATAGGCTTTGTTTCACTATGCACAGAGGTTAACAGTGTTGGAATACATATTGCACTTGTAAAAGAGATAATATACCTACATCCTCATGGGAACAAGTGATTAGAGAACCATGCAGATTAGGACCAAGGTCAATACTCAGGACTTGTCCAGGTTTTTGCTGAGACACTTCTAAAGCGCTTTGCTGATACAGGAGGACTCTTCTGAAGTGCAGATAAGCCAGAGAAACAGGGAAGAAGATTCAGTGTATTCTTTCTGGACACAATCTTCTCTGAGACACACACGCAAAACAATAGAGAGCTAGCCTGTACAAGCAGGAGCCTGGCATTTGTTCTGCTTTCTGTGCCTCCAACAATAACACAGCAGGCAATATTTAACAGCACCATTTATACCTGTGCTCAGCTTGGTCTTCCGTTCAAGATTGCTGGTGGGGCAGAGCATTTTCAAAGGCAGCAGTTTTCATACATTGAAAGGACTCAAACAATTTTACGAAGTTGGATTCAGAACATCAAGTCTCCTGTCCCCCATCCAGTTTATGCAGAAATTTAGATTTAATTTCAAAATGTATAGTGATGCAAAATCATATCTAATATCAAGGCCATTTCTTTCTGGTTTTTTCTTGTTTGTTTTTCTCCCTTATGATGCAGTTCAGACCATAAATTCTTTTTCTTTTAGTTGTAGAGTGCTGGTAGCTCAGAAGTTTTCAGACAAAGAAAAAAAAAACAAACAAAAAAGTAGTTCTGATTCCAAGAAAAATTTTCAGAACATTTTGTCCCTTGGCTTCTGTTATTTGAGGTGCACATTTGGGTGGATGTCTGGATTTCCCATTCCTGCCACCACATTGCAGTTAGGCCTCCTACAAACTACTGAAGCAAAGATTTTTCAAAAATTTTTTGGACTAGTCCTACTTACAGTACTTTTCAAAGTGAAATTGTGCTCCTGATTCCTTTATGCTCCTCTGAAAAATCTCAGACCAAGGCAATTTGTATCCCAGGTGCCTCCTCTGGGGAAGATAATACAACATACATACCGTACAGGGTTGGTGGGAAGGCTAATGGAAGTGCAGCACATAGAAAAAAATTTCTGATGAAAATTCAAATTAGCATTATCTTTTAGCAGGGGTGCAGAACATTTCTCCATATGCCCATAAAAAGCAGGACTTCACTTCCAAGGATTTTCATGAAGTTAGTGGAATTGCCAGATAGATGCAATTTAACTTGAATAAGGGCATCAATATCTCAGTAAATTCTATGAAACTGTATCTGAACGAGAAAAGAGAAACAGAAATTCTGCAAAGCTGGCCTTACACTGGAAAACCTCTTCCTTCCCCCAAAAGGTTTTGATGCCTGGTCCAAGTCTGCTGTCACCAGAGCTGTTTTTGCCACTTCCTTGGAGACTATATTTGTCCCTTTATTTCTACTGAAGACATGTCTATCTTTAGGACTGCGCTCGGATTTCTCATGCTGGGATAATGAGAGGTGACTGTGTCACATACATTGTGGAATTCAACACTTCTCTCAACCTGCTGGCCAGAGCAGGTTTTCACAACACATGCTCACCCTCTCCAAGCATGTGGCTATGCCATCATCATTAGTCAGAACTAGAACGGTTGCTAAATAAATTCTGTGTCGTAAACAAAATGGGATTTAAGATTAAAAGCTGTGCACAAAGTACCCAGAATTAACACCTGGGGGGATGGGGGCTATCAGTCTGAGGTTTTTGTCTGGATTTAGGTTCATCGTCCAACAAGGATATTTTTGTCTTGCTCCCTAGTAATAGAGATTAAAATGCTGTAAGCATAAACAGAACAAGGAACTTGCCCTGAAAAGCTGTCTGTTCTTTCTACCCCTCCTTAGATTTTGCAGAGAAGCAGCATCTAAGATAGTCTATTCCATCTCCAAAGGAAAAAAGCAACATGGAATTGTCATAACTGATTTTTCATCTTTTCTGGATATAAATTGTACTGCCACTAAATTGCATTTTATACAGCTATACAATGAATAAACGAGACCACATACGTGACAGTCTAAAAAAAAAAAATTCTTTAAAAAGGTAGAAAATACTTAGTTTCAAACTTGTGAAGATTTCCAGTGAAGAACTGTTTGGAAATTTCCATGCTAAAAAGACGTTTTCTTCAGCTGCCTTAATGGGAGGCTGTCCATTAGGTGGTCAGAAGTTCATATCTGCTTCTAATCACTTGTTACTCTAATAATGCTGAGTTGCTAGGTCACAAGTCTGTCAGAGAAATAGATCTGAAAAGACAAGAGAGCTTGAAAACATTCAGGCATGGTTATAATTGAATAGAACAGTTATACAACAATTGAGTTTCACCCTCAATTAAAATTTTCTCATTGATCTTACCATTTTTGTGAAGGTTGAAGCATTTTACAATATATACAAGATGCAAATTTTCAGGTTCTAGAATGAGTTCTTTGTTTACATCTAGAGGGAAAGGACCACAAACCTGAATTCTTCCATCTGAGAATAAAATTTTCGTTTAATCAAAACCTTGCTTTAATTTCAAATAAAACCATTTAAAAAAAATACTCATCTTCTTCCAATGGGTCAAAGTCACACATTAGAAATCTAGGAGGCAGTTGCAATACAGAATTGAGCTTCTTAGGCTGCTTCCATTCAGGATTACAGCAGGAAAACCAAAAGCAGAGCAGAGGGAAGGAGAGAGTTACACTGCTGGATCCCTGGAAGGTGTTCCCTGAGGCTGACTTACAGCAACAGGGGAAGGACTCATGATGTTACTCTTAATGAACTCCTTAATGAAGATGCACACCTTGCACTGAAATCTCTGGACAAGGAAAAACATTTCATAAATTGTCTTCCTACTGCTCACTTAATAAACAGGGGAAAATAAAGGCATTAGGGAAGGACAGTGATTAGTATGAGGTATTAGTATTTCTATTTATTAGAAATAAAAATGCATAAGTGAGCTGGTGCAAATGCCATATACAGCTGTTCTTAATGATAATGCCCATTTTCTTCGCACACTTCCAAAAAGGCCTGGGCAGCAGTCAGCACCCTCAGAAAGCATTACTCCCCTAAGCAAAGAAGAAAAAAGAGTTTGTGGAAAACCAGGAGTGTTGCTGTAACAGCAGTGAGCAATCCTGAGCATTGCACTTCTGAAATCCCAAGTTTCAAAGCCCTCTGGTAGTAAGTAACCTGCCAAGGCTGCTTCCCACAGGATGGTCTTCAACGTGAACTCTTGAAACTTTGCCAGCAAGTACATCACTCCCAAAACCACACATGAGCAAGCAGGAACACCATGGATGGCAAGCTGGGCAGGAGGGATAAGGGTGTGCTGTCAGGCTGACAGCTAAGCTCAAACAAGCAACAATGGATCCTGGAACACAATTACGAATTTTCTGTCCCCAGCCAGTAAAAATCCCATGTTCCCCAACCAGGAGAACTGCACCAGGGCTGCTTTGCAGGGCTGCACACACCTGCTTGCCCATCCCCAGTACCAGCTTCCATCTCTGCTCCAGCACAATAACCCCCACCGTGAGGCCTGCTGGCATAATTGCAAATCTCTCTCCTTTTTCCAGGCAAAGTACTGGTTCACTGTGCAATGGGAATCAGTCGGTCTGCAACTCTTGTCCTCGCTTTCTTAATGATCTGTGAAGGTATGTCCCTCACCGCCGCCATTCAGACTGTGCGCTCCCACAGAGGGATCTGCCCCAACTCCGGCTTCCTCCAGCAGCTTCGGGAGTTGGACCTCCAGTTAGGAAGGGGCACAGGCAGAGGAGCAGAGGCCTGCTAGTGCCAAGAAGCTTTGTCTCCTGGCACCAGCCCACGAGATGCTACCCTCACTGACAAGTGCAAGGATGCTGTCAGGACTGCTTTGTAGCTGCACTGAGAAACTGGGGAAAGGCTGAGCATGAGCAAACTGTTAGGAACTGTTAGGCATGTATTTTTTGCATAAGCCCACTAATTGGAAAGAAAATTAAATAAAGCAGGATTCAAACTGGCAGTTTTGCTCACCTGGGCCTGTTTATTTAACTACCTGTTGGGCAGGGCATAGGGAGCAGTTGGGTTTTCATGTAGAATTAAAAGGCAGCACAGTCAGCTTGAAAAAATACTTTTTACTTGCTTATAATTTCATTTATTTGGCAAGAGGGAAAATGACTAAACTAGTAAAATAAAAAGAAAGCATGAGGCTTTTAAGCAAATCTTTAACTTTTCACATCCAGCTGGCTTAGGCTGAGACTGCAGGTTTTGCAAGCTGACATGGTCCTTTGGTCTGATGTGGTGACACTAGTCAGGATCCAATTCAGATCATGGGCTCCCTCTGTTACAAGCCATGTAGGCTCTTGCTGGACCTTCACAAGTCCTTTTTGCTTCAAACCTATGGCAAATACTCAGAACTTAAGGACCATGAAATCCTCAGGAGCCAGCTCTGGAGCTCTCAAGCAGATGCTGCACCCTGGGGCTCAGCTGTTGACAGCCTCTCTGCTGGTCAGAGAGAGGAAGGTGTCCCCTTGCACACATGGAGCAAGGAGCACGCCCGGGGCACACTGCCTGCTAGCACACTGCAGGGCAGCACAGTGCCAGACAGAAATGTCCTCCTCTTAGCTTGCAACCCGGCGCTCGAAATCACATTCCCCAAATTTCCCTGTTTTAATGGAAAGTCAGAACCTAGTGTCATCATGTCAGAGCAGAAATGAGCAATGCCTCTAACAAATCCAAAGCAGCAGCTCTGCATTTCAATTACTCTTTTACGCCCAATTGGCCACATTTAATCTTGTGAAGAACTCAAAGCAGATATTTGCTTCAGTGCAATTACAGCCACATACAGAACATTGGCAAATGCAAACAATATAGAATTTCCACTTGACGGCAGATTAATTTGGTGTGATGTTTTCCCTCGAGAAGTCTTAAAGGCTCTCAGTTCTGAAAGTACCCTGCAGTTTGTATTTATAGCACCATGGACGTTGAATAGAAAGAGGGAAGCATATACTTCTTCTTAACTGAAGTTTCTTTTACCTCCATACATTAAAAATATTAACGGAGCATAGCACACCTTTGCTGCATTTCTCATAATGCAATATGGAAACATGATTTCCCTGCAGAGTCTATAGAGGAATTCAGGTGGTGTTTCCACTTTCATAAACATATTAAGTATAGCAATGCTACAGACTAATTTCCTCTCAGGGAACAGAGGCACAGGTCTTCCCTCCAGAAAGGGTCCCATCCTTTGAGACTAGAGTAAGCAGTCAGAAGCGAGGTCATAGCTAATGATGGAAAAAATCAGTGAGGTTATAGTTTTCACAGGCCTTATTGCCTGCCACAGCAAGGAGATTAGATTTCAATAAGCATGGTGACTGAACCACTCCTAGCACTTGGGTCTCTTCCACCTTGGTCTGTCTGGGGATTCTTTTTTTATTGCAGACTATGCCAAAGCTGTTTTGTGAGTGGTATTTTCAGTTGCCTTACTAACCACTCCCTTCAAGCCTCTGTAACTTGACGCATGCCAATCCCTCTATTAAAGCACAAAGGGTGTATGAAACACAACAGTCCAAAATCTCCATGCACTGAGCCCATCAGGACAGGTCATAATTTCCAGTGAGTTGCACATCTGGAAACATATGTAGTTGCAGGGCAGAACCTAAAGTGAACAACTTGTGAGATTGACTGAGCCTTAAGTTACTCCATTTGAGGCCTGTTGGCCATTGTGTGACCATTTTAGCCAGCCAGGAGAGGCCATAGATTTCCCTGCCATCCATGACTTGCAGCTGGGATCAATACATCAGTCTGAAGCTGCAGCATGCCAGGTAAGCTAGGGCACTGGCAGAGCAGGCCTTCTGGCTCTTGTCACCCTTACAGGTGCATAGTAGAAGCTTCCTCTTTGACATGGGAAAAAAGCCCAACGAAACAATAAAAACAAGAGGTCAAAAACACTCAAAAAGACCCAAAGAGAATAATCCAATCCCAGGACAAAAGAATCCTTTTCTAGAAGTGCCTGAGCTATTTTGAGTGCTTTGCATTGCTGTGAAGTACAGACAGCGAGAGGCAGTTCCCCCATCTCCTTCCAGGTTTTCCACCCTTCAGGAGACAATGTTTTGGAGCCCACCATTAGCTCCCCTCTCTCTGAGGGCTTCAGCACCATGGAGGTGGCCTGGCAGGGGCAGGCTCCATACTGATGACAATTAAGTCCTAACCTCTGACCCACATGTCCTGAACACTGAGGCCTATTGCTTCTGTGCTTAGTTAAACAAAAGCCTCTTAAAATTGCAGCTGAAATCAAGGCAGAATGAAAACAATATTGAGGGTGGTTCCAGATATATCTTGTGGTATAATTTCAAGATCAAGAATTGTAAACCACCAGCTCAGCCTCAGAAATGAGGAATAACTTCCTTCCCCCACAGCCACCCTTGCTAACATGAGGTGTTTAGTCCTGGCTGCAACTGTCCATTTCAGTGCTGTGGAGTCAGCTGAAAGGAGCCTCTCTCAGCCCTGCAGGTTTGGTGCCTCTGTGGCACTTGCCCAGTGCCCTGGTGAAACATTTCCTGCCCAAGCCGCATCAGTTGAGGCCACAGGCAAGGTGGAAACAATTGGAACAGCAGAGATGACGGGCAGAGCAGCAGTGACACCACTACCATTTCCATGAACACTCTTACCTGGTGAAGAGCAAGTGCTCAGGTTTATTTATGAACACCTGTCCATTCTGTCCTTATGAAGGAGAAACCTTGAGCACTGTGGTGGAGCTGGTATACCTCTCTCACAAAAACCCTGCTAGGAAGGATGGGTGCCTTAGCCCCTTTTTGCAGACAAGCCACCTGAAGTTCGCCTGAGCTGCAACAGGATGTTTGGGGAAAAGCACAAGCGGATTGCTCTCCAACCTCCAGAACTGGCAAAAAGCATGAGAGGAGTTTTCTCACATGAGATGTCTTGCCTTCACTAGCTTTTCCTTTCAGCTTTCAGCAGTGATACAGAAAATATTGCCATGGGCATGTCTGCACTGTGTTATTTATCCTTTGGATTTGCGCTTAGGGTTTTATTTGTAAAAGGAAAATGAGACCATAAATCTGCTGTGCAAGGAGCCAAGGGAAGAGAGGACAGAAATTTTCAACAAGTTTCACACAAAGAGATGGTGTCAAGGACAAGTTTCCTATGAAAAGAAATGCCAGCCAAGAGACTGTCCAGGTACCCACCATGTGAGTGGCAACAGCTAAGAGTGTCAGCCTTTCTCTCACAGGTGCAGTGATTCATTCCTCCTTGCACAGGTAGCTTTGGAGTTGCTGCAGCAAGGATGGCTCTCCTATGGGAGCATCTTCATCCACAGCTTTTACTTCTAGCACACACTGGACCACTCTTTGGGTACAGCACCCTAAATAACCCCCCATGCCTGTAAACATGGGTGGAGGGAAGCAGTCTGGGGCACACCTCGGTTCTGCATTACACTGCCCTGTTCAAAGTTAGCCTATGGCTCTAATTCTGCTTTAACCTTGGCACTGCCCACCAAGCCCAGGCGACATTCTCCTGCATGGCCCTGATGCCTAGACCAGATCTCCCCAGCTCCTGACAGCCCCACCAGAACTGCAAAGCCCTGTCAAGTCTACTTGCCAGACTTGATCCTCCTCCCATTATCTTTTGTCCTGTATTTTTCTGATAACAAGGCTATGTGTTACTGTGGAAAAGGGCTTCAAAACAGCTTGTGCTTTGCAAATTTACTTCATACTCTAAGTTTCAAACAAGTATGTGCAGCTCCTGAAGCCAAGTCAAACAGGAATCCAGGGCCTATGGGACTTTCAGCATTTAAGTTTTCTTTAGGCTACAATTATTTTGCTTAGAAACTAGATCCTTGATCTGTTGCAGGAGGCTGCAGTTTAATAAAGTCAAACAGTTTGCTCTTTGCAATGTACTATTTGCAGTACAAGTATCATTGAGTTACACTGCTCCCCCTCACCACTGCCTTCTGGAACCTCAACTGTTTATATACAGAAAGCACTCTCAGGAAGCACTCCTAAAAATACCTCAGCAATGTTAGCTGAGGATCTGGCTCTGTCTCTCCTCTGCCTGATTCTGCCTCCATAACATCCTTCCATCATCTTGATGCTCAATAACCCCAGCTGTTCAAGCAAACTTTTCCCTGCCTCAGTCTCTAAACAATTAACCTTTTTCTTCTTCCTCTGCCAGTAGTGATTCTCCACCCTGCCACAGAGCAGTTTCTGTAATGTTCCCATATCATGTCTTATCTAGAGTTTTCTCATTTGGTTACTAAATTAAAGTGAAGTCCATGACAACTTCCCCAAATCTTTGAGCTCTGCCCACATTTCAGACAATAAGGTGGCAGCAAGTAAGGGTGATAACAGTACCTGAAAAAGAATAACATCTTTTACTTTGTAATAGGGGCATCTGAATACTGCAAAACAAAATGCAGTATTCTCCACAGATGAACTTTTGAAACCACTTTTAGGGAAGTTACTCTGGAGACAAAGGCATCTCCCAATGGAAATACTATTGCAAATAAAAATATTTTCACAATACTACAAATAGAAAATTTACACAAGCAGGTCCAGCCAGCTGATAAAAACATCTGTTCTTAAACATCAAATTCAAAAGCAAGACTGGGATTCAGCTCATACTTCTGTCTGTTGCTCAAGATGTGGGCAGAGCCTACCCTCACACAAAATGTGACTTGTCAAGGAATAGGGTCCCCCAATTGCTGCAGACTGGTCCTGCTTGTTGCCAGTCATATTCATGACCACAAAGATCTTCCAGCACGTTAAGCAGACATCCAGCACAGACCAAGTTCATAGCAGCACAAAGGATCTTTGATGCTTCTGTCTGTCCACACATCAGCCATTGAGTTGAATGTTTCTCTTCTGTAGGTGTTCAGCAGACAGACAGTAATAATGAAAGCTGAATAATTCTGCTGTTGTAGTAGATAAGATCTAGTGTGGTTACTCCCAGTTGAAAAAACTTCTGACAGTTGCTGTTCTACAAACCCCTTTTTATGAAAACAATGCATCTAATTCCTCCTTATTCAATAACAATTATAATTAATTAATTCATCTAATATTAAACATAAAAAATGAAATCTTCACAAATATTTACAACCAAAATGATCCATCAAAACCCATAAGATTGCTTTCGGAAGATCAACAGCTCTTCGGCAAAAATTCCCAAGAAGCACAGAACTGTAAGAAGGGAGACACTGAAAATTTTTTCATCAACATCATTTAGGTTGCTTATAATGAATAAATAAATAAATCAGTTCTTTACTGATCTGTAAATCCCCACCCACCATCGGAAAACCATCAGCCAGTAAAGAGTAAGCAAGGAATTATTTGCTCAGCTCTGGCGACAATTGCTTGTTACTAGAGTTATTCTGACACATTGTTTTCAAGAACATCTGTTTCCACTCTGACTCCTTTAACTTTCAGATGTGAAAAACAAAAGCTCATTTTCAAGCCATGTCTCCCATCTTCAGTTGGCAACAGTTGCATGATTATGAAGTTATTGTTGTGCTGGATGATCTGTTTGTCAGTTTATATTTTCCTATCATATCTATTTTTAGCTATTCATTAGTATTACTTGGAGCCTCTCCTATAAATCTTAAACATTTATAGCACATCTCGACAATTCATCAAATGGAGCCAACCTCCAAGGAAAGGAAACCCAAACCACTTCCCCTGCTCAGCTGAATGAGATTCAGATCCTTGTCTTTTAAACTTGAAACTCAACATTTTCCCATCTGCTCTTTATACACAACAGCCCTTTTGCTCTGCATCAGTATTTTATTCTCCATTCATAACTTTTTACTTCCCTCCAGAGGTTTCCTGATGCTTTTAGTCTGCTGGACTCATAGAAGACTTGGATTTTGGAGGGTTTCTCCCCCCACACACCATAGAAGGGGAAAAGTAATCATTCAGCAATGAATGGCCACTTTTCATTGCTCATTCACAAGAGAGACACAGCAGGATCCCAGGGCTGGACTCAAAGACAATTTTCTTTGCTATTCTTACTAAAGGGAAAAACATTTTTTCAGAGACTATTCAAACTAAGAATATTTGGAGAATTAAATTTACTTCTTGTTCTGTTCATTGATTTGCATTTCCAATCCTCTGTGCGTGTATGTGTAACTATCAAAAAGCTGCACAACTTTTGTGGCTATGGCCATGCTTGCAGGTAATAGTACATGTGACTTGGCTAGGTCACCCATGCAGAGAAAATTTTTAAAGGGTTCAATCTATAATGGCCAACAAGAAGATGATTTAAAGAAATAATAACCAGATGTTACCTAGCTGGGGGTTTTGCAGAAGGAAAATCTACACTGGTGAAGACCCAGCCTCTTCAGCCAGGCAGCACCTGGCTGCAGGGAGAGGCTGCACCCCAGCTCCTGGATCCCGGGACCAAATACCATCACAGGCCAGGAGAGACTGCTCTCCTCCCTCCTCAGGTGTCCTAGGGAAGCCCCAGCCTTGCACGCCCTGCACAGGTGAAAGCTAAGCAACACATTTCTCAGGTGCAACTGCTAATTGTCTGCATGTAATTAGCTGATACCTGACTAGAATACACAACTGATTAAAAATCAGTGACCATCTTTTGCATTTCCTACATATTTGAATTAATCAAAGGAGACAGAATATAACACGAAATGAAAACTCTACTACGGAAAACAGTTCTGGCATGCATTTTAGTCTCAGAGCACTTTTAATTTAAACAGTTCATGTGATCAGGCAGAATAGCAGGATGTGGCTCTTCAGGGAGGTAGGGAGTGCACGAGAGTGCTTGGCAGAAGTCAGTAACACAAAGGCATATTTAGATTTTTACAACCAAAATTGTTTTCTATCAATTCATGCCATTCTTCAATTCACCTGATGTATTTTCTTACTGTCAATTTTTTGGAAGAAAAAAAATCAGTTTATACTCCATTATACCTCCATGTGGTTACATGCTGGTTTTACCATCACTATTAACCTCCAGCAAGTCCTCCAGTTTCTAATCCAGCCTGCTTCACACTGGACATATGTCAACTTCACAGCATCTCTGCTATCCCACTTCCTTTTGGTCAGATGTCAAGTACCAATGCCACAGCAGAATGACTGGCCAGCCATCCAAAAGCATTTTAACAGACAAATACTAATATATCTTTTACAGGCATCTTTTACATTTACATGTCATTATATGACATCCAGTCATCCCAATGCTCGGAAATACTTGCCTGCCAATAAAGGTACTGGTCTGCTAAAAAATAAAGAAATAAAATTTGGGCTACTTGGGAAAAAATCCTAAAACCCCAACATATTCTAGTAGTTTTCCCATGCAATGTACTGGAAGAGCACTTCTGGAACTCTGTGATTATACTGGCAGAACATTGTGCCGCAGAATATCAATTTACAATGTAGAACTTATATTTTGAAAAGAAAAAAGCAAACTGTGCAGGCACAATGATTCAGAGATGAGAGATTACAGCAGCAAACCCAAGTGAGTCAAAGAAAGCACCATCATATCAGGATCCTCTCCCCACTCAAACTACTCTTCCCATGAAAAGAAGTATGCCAAATCCTTTACAACTCTTTCAAATTAATACAACAAGATTAAACTGAAGATTGACACAAACTTGAAGGTTCAAATCATATCCTGATTTCCCTTAGCACTAGCCATTTACAGCTCTGGGTTCTTAAAAATTTATTATGGTAATAGCAGTCTTGGATCCAGAATCTCAGCTAGTCTCAGACACATGCAAATGACTCCTTTATCTACCTAAACAAGAACTGTATTTCTGCCAGCCCCAGATGCTTAGAACTCTTATATCACACACATATACACCCCTTCCCATTGTGAGAACATTTTTATAAAGCATGGGATTTTATTATTTGTCCTAAAGTTCATTGTTTTCATTATTTTCTTGACAAGGGCAATAAACTTAGATTCCTCCTCCTCTTCCCTGTCAAGGAAAGCTGAGATTCTCTGGTAGATTTAGGAGTATGTACCATGTTACAAGACATGGAAAAAAAGCTACAAGAGTAGAGTCCTGCCACCTGGCACACCATGTCCTAGGGCTAGAGCAGCTGGGAGCATATGCTGTTTCATTGACTTGGTTATGCCTTATAATGAGCAGTGCCAGGGAAGGATGTATACATACATATATATTACAGCACCATCAACATCCATGACATTGGGACATTTAAGAAGTCTTTTCATTTACCAGCACCTCCAGCCCCTACTCTATCAGCTCTGGGAAGGAGCAATCCTCTGTGAGCTGTTGGTCACACTAAGTTCCCTAAGCAAACCAAGATGATTCCCACCAGAAAGTGGAAATTTGACCAGGCCTTGTGTTATCACATACAAACTGATGGAACAAATCTGTGTTTCAGTTTGAAAGGGATTGTTTCCTAACAGAGCTATAACCAATCAATTTTTTTTTAAACATATGGAAAGCCTGTACAATAATACAATTTATTCAAAGCTTTAGTCTTCCAAAGGCAGATTTAGCTACATTAGCCCATAAGATGGATGAATTGCCCAATTTTGGAGCTGTCCTTTTAGCAGTGTTGTTTATACACACTCGCATGAGTGTTCATCTGCAATAGCAGAGAGAAAGTTTCATGTCACTAAAAGGTAAAGTTGTAAAATGAACCACTGCATAGTCCAAAGGAACTCATCTGTAACAATGAAAACATCATTATTTGGTTTAGTAACTGATGGTATAAATATTCCATAGCATCAGGAAACATAACTCAGAAACAGAAAACACTTGCAATCACAGTTCACACTAGCAGGACGCAAGAGCTTGGCCCCAAACACCACTGAGACCATGAGCTCACAGCAGGGGCAGGCACACAGTGTGTGCTGAGCCACCCCTTTCTGCCTGCCTTGAGAGGCTCCTCAGGTGCTCCTGCTCACCCCCACGGCCCTCAGCACAGAAACAACAGTCACACAAATGCAGCAGGAGCAAGAGAGAGACAGGAGAAGGGGGCAGGGCAAGTAGGGATCACAGGAGGACAGAACCCCTGAGTCACTCCCATGAGTCGCAGCTCATCTTGTCCAAAGGCCTGAACTCCCACCAGAGCACAGAGATGCTTTGCCCAGCTTGTTTCTTACAAACATTAATACAGACTTGATGTTTTCACTGTCCTGTCATGGCTGCCCAAAGGATTTAGAGTTCAGGCTGAACACTTTTAGTAATTTCTGCCACAGCAGCATAGCAGGACTCTGGAGACACTGATGGTATTTATAGCAGCCTGAAAATTGTACCTCTTCTCACCAGCTGAACCAGTTCCCGGAGCTGACTGCTACAGCTAATTGAGAGAAGACTGTCATGTACCATCAGCTAAATTTACTGCTGGTCCTCATGATTGGGTTGTGCTGACTGCATTGTGACAGCAGTGTCTAAAGGCAGGTCATCTTCATTTCTACATTTTCTCTCTAGGAGCAAGAGTTTCTTCTGTATCTGCACTGCTAGGTTTCTATTTATAGGCTTGAACCCTGTGATGTAATCTTCCTTTTTGTTTCCAAGGAAACAATATTTGATGTATTCTACTTTCAAGTTTTTCTTCCTTTAGGTTTTCCCCCCTCCACCTGCTCTCTTCCTCTCTCTTTAGAGACAAGTTGAGGTAAAACCTGTATTTATCTCTGGCATGCTATGTAGTTCTCATTCTCTAAAACCAGGCTTATTCATAGCACTAAACAATTCAAGACATTGAATTTTTTCAAAAATATGCTTAGCAATAATTTTATACACTGTTTATACATATTACTTTTCTGAAAGCAAATGAGCTATAATTGCATTAGGCATCAACTCCTGTTGATAGCTCAAATTTTTTGAAAACTTAAGGTCGGCATCTCAGCCCCAAGTCCTCTTTTCCTGCAAAGATTTTTAAAAACCAGCTCACTGACCATCCAGCCAGTTTTCCCACAGTTTTACTCCTTAAGTAAGTGTTCCTGATGCTGTCCCCTGGCACTCCCTTTCTGGCAGCAAAGCATCTCCTGACAGCCCTTTCCATGCTCCTTTCTGCCACTGGGCTGTGTTCTCAGGTCTGTGATGGCTTGGAGGTCATTTTCATTCATGTGAAAATCCTCTGCATTAATATTCTTTTAAAATAATTCGTTGTCACTTCAGTGTCTGTAAGTCAGGAAAATGCAGAGGACTGAATCCATAATTTATAGTGAAATCGGCATTTGTAACAGCTGGAATAAGGTGTGTTGAATGGATATTTGCACAAATGCAGGTGCTTTGGTGTCTTACTGGAAAAGCAGTGGGTCAAGCTAATAGCTTGCCGCAAAATTTTCAGCATGTGTTAATGGGTTGAAAAATATGTGAGAGACTGGCTGTTTTAACAAGAGACTATTTTAACACTGCAGAAAAATTAAGAGCAGCAATGCTTATAAATGTAGTTGATTAATTCTGACTGGGAAACCTACTCTCATTTTTATTACTACTGCCTTGTACCTCCATGATATAAAACCAATAAAATATTATGATATATAATAAATGAGCTGGACTGGTGATATCCTGCTCAAGTGACAACAAAGTAACAGACAAGATTTTTTAAGGACCACCCACTTCAGAACACAGAGGAGCAGGTAAAGTTCCAACCTAAAGATGATGATGTGGACCAAGAACACTGAATTTGTGTGGTGAAGCGGAGAAAAGGTGTTAAAGCATGATCAATATAAAGTCAACAAACCATACAAATGTTATGCTGTCAAGGAAATGATCAAAGTAAGCATGGAAATGATCTGTAGTCAGCATCTTGCATTTTGGGTCATGTTATAGACTAATAACCATAACTTCCTGCATCAGTTCCAAAGAAGGCCTGGCTGTGTTTAAAGGTATGTCATCTTGATTCAGAGGTAACAAGTCCTTCCACAACATCTCTGACTCAGCCACAGAAAAGGATGTGCAATGGGAAGACTTACATTATCTAGACCTCTGCCAGTATCTCTGGATTCTTTTCAAAAATTCATCACAGTCTGTCCTCAAATCCTAAAAATAAGGGTTTCCCACGCTCTGCAATCCTACTGGAAGCTGTTCCAGGAAGCCACTTGTCTCCTCCTTCCACCTCCAAAGCCTTCATAGTTTTTTTTTCCCCAGAAGACCACGGTTGTTACCAAGGTTCTGTATCTCCTAATCTGGCCATGACTTAATAATTTGTCAATGCTCTTTCCTTCCTGATGGTTACTCAAACTCAAGAACCCAAGCAAAAATCACATTTGACACGCATGGGAAAAGTAGCAAGCTTCAGGTGTTTGTCACTACGTTTTGAAGATTTCTGGTAGCTGAAATGCAGAGCACATTTCATGGTCTGGCAACGTATTGCTTTAGAGATTGTGGCTCTGTAAAAAAAAAAAGAGCTTTATGAAGTTTGTTTGCTTCTCAAAGACAATCCTTGGCACTGGACAGGTCCAGTTGGGTCTCAGTAAATCAAAAGCTTATTTGATGTCAGCAAAACTAAGATGCAACTGCTGTTTTGCTCCAGGTTGTCAGAAAGCTTTTCAGTAATCACTTTCAGTCAGAATAGATGCTCAATTGTTCTTTCCTGCTGCAAGGGGGAAAAAACAGCAGCTTGCTCTTCCTCAGTAATTCCCTCATATTTCATTTTTAATCTCTTAAGCAAATTACAAGTGAAGACCTTTGATGTATGCGCCAAACTCATTCATTTCTCAGTACTTGCTGGACTAGAGAGGATCTCCCGTTCTTATGCATGTGGATGATAATAACAACTTCAAAGCCCCCAGGCATGTGTTAGCTCTCCCCAATTTCCTTTCTAAGTATGCATTTCATGGGCCAACACCAGTTAAGAACCATAAGCAGCTGTACTTGTATACCATCTATTAAGGCAGCCTTGCTATCTCTCTCATAATGTAACAACCCTACTTCTGCTTTTTAGATCTACTCAGTCTGGATTTTGCATTTTTCCTGAAATGAAATACCTGATTTCCAGTATTTATGGTGTTCTCGGCTTAAAATAGTCTGGAACCTGATCAAACTCAGAGCAAAAAGTCATTAAAAGTCACTTGCCCTGAGGTGGTTTGGAGCATTCCAGGTGGATTATGAAGCATTGCTGTGCTGTTGTGGGGTTTTATGATATGAAGTGCAGCTGATTACTTCTAGAAGGACAGTAGGTCATAGCCATATGGTACCACAGGACCAGATGTTCCAAGTACAGCAGAACAGCTGTACCTGAGCAGTGGCTGGGTAAACCTCCCCCAAGCTTGCTAAGGAAGAATGAAAAGGGGACATATTTCAAACCAGTTAGTGTTATAGTTGTCATCATTATTTAGTCTGTCCAGCTTGTTATGAGAACACTAGGAGGCAAAGACCATAGAAGAGTTAAAGAGAATATAATGTAGTCACATAAATAAGAAAAACCACCATCAGACACAATTTACATTGGAAGAAAATAAATAATTCTGAAAAATATGTAAAACTTCAGGCTTTCAGCCAAGCTTTATCTAAGGAGGTGGAGCGGGAAGAGTAAACAGATTTTCTCTAGGGCAGAAAATTTATCCCATAAGTGGGGAGCATAGATTTCATGTAGTTTCCTTTGGTGGGTTTGTTACTGAACATAGTTAGTGGAACAAACACCAGACCAATGGCACCAGCATGGCAACTCTGGTGTTTCCCCATTCACCCTGCCAGCAAGCCAGAAGCCTGTATGAAGTGGACTGCAAAAATCAATCCAATTTCTGTCTCCCAGCTCTATTTAAGTCTAGATTTGGCACTCCATATACCACGAGATCACTCTGACCTGAAACCTGCTCTCAGCATGTCTGGACAGTTTTTCTGGTCAGAGTTACATACCAAGTATCTAGTGTTTTTGTTTATTTTTTTTTAAGTGTGCTATGCTTAGGAAATAGGTTGGACCACGCATTTCTGGAACCTCTGCGGCAATATGTTATTAATGATATAGAGAAGTAGAGCTGCTTATCCCCACAAATAGCAAGAGTAGAAACAGACTGTGGCAGTTTCCCAATTCTCTTCAAGACAATTAGGTGCAATTTTGTGTGTGTTACTGTGGTAAATTAGGGACAAAACCCCCTTGATTTTTGGCAATGCCATTTTCTTTAGAGGTCACTTTAAACACTGACCAGTTGGAGATGCCCCATTTTTGGGCCTGAGGAGCACATCAGGATGCCCTGCACAGCACAGAATGAGGTACTCACTGGGTACTCTCTGCTTACTCTGGGTAATCTCCAGGATTCCTCTGGTAGGTGCTCTCCTTGA
The DNA here is from genome assembly GCA_013400495.1 of Nicator chloris. Classification (NCBI taxonomy): domain Eukaryota; kingdom Metazoa; phylum Chordata; class Aves; order Passeriformes; family Pycnonotidae; genus Nicator; species Nicator chloris. The sequence goes on from WAAE01004608.1 coordinate 146,940, forward strand.
AGGGCTTCCTCTTAGCACTGACCGAGCAACAGGGGAGTCAGCAGTCTGGAGCCCCAGGCTCTCCCTGTTCCCAGCACTCTTCAGTAAGGGGAGGTTACAAGCAAGACTCCATCCTTATTTTCCACATTACTATGCCTTGGGATCTATACTCCATTTCAACACAAATCTCCCACAACATTTTTTTCTGCTGACAGCGAGAGAAAAAGCAGAGCAGTGAACAAAATGCCTTTCAGAACCCTGGCCCCAGCCTCACCCCACAAACCCAGGGAGCCTTGTTCAGGACTGGGGTCCTTCCTTCCTAACCCCCAGGGAAGTTGCTTTGTCCCTGTCTCACATACTCTTAAAAACACAGCCACTATACTGGGCTATTAGCCCTGTCACAGACATAGGAAGAGATGCACCGGTCAGTAAATTTGACTCCTATCAGGTCAAATCCAAATTACCCTCTTGACAATCCTGCCTAAGAAGCTCATAAAACAGTGTGTCTACTTGTTATGTGACTTGGACAAACAACATCAACCTTTATTAACAAGAACATTTGCTTATTGAGTAAAAAGAAAACCACAAAATATAAAAAAGTAACATACCACAAGTCTATAATTTCTGATGGACCTTTCAGTTCCTCCTATTTTCAGACTTTTAGAAATGCTCCTTAATGTGTCAAAACATTCAGCCACTGAAATCCTTGCTCTGTGAAGCAAAGCTGCCCCTCTGATTTGATTTGCAGAATGGCCTCACAAGTCAACATAATTCTGATTTCCCTGCTGATAGCAGCAACACAACCGACGTCTGGCTGAAATGAAGTAATGAACACAACAGACAGCGCTTATTAAAGAATCAAATAAAACTCTGAATACATCCATCAAAAATAAGCATACAATCTGTAGCTGGGAGATGAAGAGGGAAGCACAAACCCAGGCTCACACAGTAGGTTACTTAGGGCAGTAGTTGTCATTTTTGTTTTATGGGTCTGCAATGCCTGTCTCAGCAGAGCCCCAACCCTGATGGGGGCCATTAAGCAATACTTCAGTATAAAGAGAAATTAAATGAGTAACGCCCAGCGAGATACTCCTGCACGCAAGGTATTGTCAGACAAGTTTTATGTAGTGCTGTATAAACGCCAGTTGACTTCAGCAAGAATCAAGGGCACACGGCATTTTGTGAGGAAGGTGCAGTCATTTAAAGCATTTCTCTCAATCTGTACTAATCAAAACAAGTTATAGCCAGGCTACAACTATATGTCTAGTTTGAAGACTGTTTGTCTGTGTGAGACAGAACCATCTGGATTTACTTTACAGTTAACTTTAAAATATATATATAAGGTTTCTTAACTTTTGCCAAACAACTGGAAACATAATGGTTTCTGCATGCTGTTAGCATCTCAGTACAGCTGCAAATGTCCATTAGGACAATCTTTTATAATTATATACTTATTCTTCCCATGAAATTGTTAAAAACCCAGCTTTTCCAAATAAGAGCATATTTTGTAGTGAAGAGGAAATCTTCCAGTTCACCAGGTTGGAATGGGGGAGGGAAGTCTTCTAAAGCAGAACTTTACTCAAAGCTTTTTCTTTAAATGAACATAAAAATTTCAAGTCTCAGTGTGTCAGATTTTTCCAACTGTACCCCTAGTGTGCTATGGCCAGAAATCTACAATTTCTTTCCCTTTTCCTTTCCTTTGTGGAAGAAGCTCATTCCTTCTAAGGTTTTTTTTTTTCCAAGGGAAAAAAAAGCAGCTTTTTTTTTTTCACCTTTTCCCAACTCTTCCCTCTAGATGGGACTTTAGTTCTCATCCTTCCTACAGTTCCATCCTCTTGTTCAACAGAAAGTGTCAGTGGCACCTGGTGCCAGTGGGTGACTGCCCTTGGGAGCTGATCCCCGACAGCAGGGATCTGCACACAGAACACAAGCAGGCTGGATGCAGGCAAGGCTCCAGGAATGGGGGATGATCTGTGTGTTCAAAGCACCATCATCTGTTTGGCCAAGATTTTCAGAAATTACCAATAACACGGCACACATCAGTTTTTAGGAGTCCAAGGTAACAATTCACCTTTCCAGAAGGCAGTTGCTTACCTTTTCCAAAATTAGAGTCTTCCTGCTGTGTTTTCTATGTGTCCAGGCTCAAAGCACTCCAAGTCATTGGCCACTCTCAAAACATCTCAGCAGCTAGGATCTTTTAGTTAACAAAAACATAACTAATGGAAACACAAACAACTAGTCCCAAAAATTGGACACAATCCTGTGCAATGTGCTCTAGGATGACCCTGCCTGGGCAGGGAGGTGGGACCAGGTGACCCCACTGTGGTTCTTCCAGTCTTACCCATCCTGTGACTTTTCCAGGAGGTGAATGACCTTCTGCACATGTTCTCAGGACCCTACGGAGAGAAGGGAACCAGAGCTTATATTGTTTTGACACCCATTCAGACAGAAAACCACTTCTTTTTTAGATGTCTGCCCGAAAATAACAATACCACAAAATGTTATAAGACTCTTGATCTCATCAGAAAGACAGCTTCGGTCAGAGACAAGCAGTAGACCACTGCCCATCCTTGGGGTACACAGACCTCACAGAGCAGCCTGCTCTCACCAGTACCGTGGTCTGCTGGATCATCTTATCCATGTTACCCATACTGGGTCACCTGCAGGAAAAAAGATAAAGCAACTGCTGCTAGTTTCTGTTATATGAGGTCTGTATCTCGTCCTCGACAAAGTTGCTCTGTTATCAGTATAGAATTAATCTGCACAACAACCTTACAAGATATCTCAGAAGGCACAGCAGGTTTCTAGCAGCCAAGCTCTTTCTCATTTTAAGAGTGACTATCTGAATTATTGGCAGGGAGGAGCTTGGCTGCTCTGCAATGTAGAAACTTGGCTAGAATGATGATGTTAGCATGAAACAGCAGCAGATCCAATGCCCAGAACTTGAACTGAAACTGTTTGTTATTACTTCACAACTGTACTGCAGCATTAGCCACAGGCCATGACCAAGTCTGGCCCTGGTCCTTCTGGGATGAACTTTTATCTTTTAAACAGACAGAGGATGACAAAGGCAATTGAAAGGATTTAATGCAACATTAAAAATAACTGTCAGAGTCAGGGATTTGTGTCCCACTGAAAATTAATGGCAACTACTTAGGTACTCCTGAAAAAAAATGGTCAGCCAACCTGAATCTTTGGTAGGTCATAGGCATTTGCAGTCACAGAAGACTTTCTGTTCTTGCAAGAAATTAAAAAAGTTCCATAAGAGGTTTCCATTAATAGCTGGCTGCTTTTTGCAGGTACTGGTTTGACAGAGAGCACTGTGAGGCAGAAAGATAGGCAAGCAGTGCATGCAGGTCTGCTCAGAGAGATCATTCCCAGGATGGTCAACTCAGCAGAAGAAAAAGGGTCCAGAGACCAAAGGGCTACTTCCAATATCACACTGGATCAGCTTGCCCTGATTGATCTCTTTGCCTCTTTTCCCCACTCCCGGGCAGAAGGCAAAAGATCTGAAGAATTTCTCTTAAGATATATCAACACTCACATGACAGCTGGATCTTAGATCATCTCAAGCCTGTGTCCAACAGCACCAAAATCTCCTCCTAATGCTGTGGTGCAAGTTGCAGTTCTGGGGCAGGGTTTGCTGCAGAACAAATGCCCAGGCAGAGGATGTTGTGTACCAGCTGCTCATACGTGATCCCCAGGCCCTTCAGCCCTGTGGCCATGGAGGTCACCACTCACAGCAGACAAAGTATTGGAGTGGAAGAGGTGTGGCTCTGCCACCAGGGAACCCAGCTTTGCTCTTTGATGAACCTGGCTGTGACTTACCAGAGAAAGTTTTAGGCTTTCTTCAGCAGGAGGTCATGGAGCTCTTTAGGGAAGTAGAGAATTTTTCAAAGGTTGGAAGGTGCACTTCTACCTCTTTTGGGCAAGCTGGGCTCATGTCACCTGAACTGAACCATGCTGAGCACCATGTCGCTCTTTCAGCAAAGAAAGGCATTTCATAACTTAGATGGGTACTGAAAATGTTGGTACTGGAGAAAACCAAAACAACAAGTAGGAGAAAATGGTTTTCTGGTGGTGCACATGCAAGAGTAAAGGATCTTGTCAGGATGCCATCTCTCCCATTGCCCATTGTTGTGCTAGTGCCAAATCACTTGTGCACAGCATGATGGGAAACAGCAGTGCAATGCTCCTCACCCACATGCAGCAGTAAACATAGCATCAGCCTTGACAAGGGGACAACATCAAAGATGATGTTTGTTTTATTATAGTCAACATGCAGGCATCATGTTATCTTACTCATACCAAGACTAGGTAACTAAACTGCCAGGTTTAATGTTTCAGGTCACATCAGGGAATAGTTTTACCAGCAGATGTAAAGATCGTCATTTGGAGTGGGTAGCACTCAAGGTCAGAGTCAGCAAATCCTCCTCTAAAAATAGACTGTAGTTGCAAAGTTTGTAAGGTTTCTTTTGTCGTTCTGCTGCACTTCACAGGACCCAGTTACCTACAGCACCCTCCTAAGCTTACAGGTAAGGCTAAGCAATATACATTTTCTGCTGTACTTCTGCTCCTTTTGCCTTCCTTTTGTAACCTGGTTTAGTAAAACAGGGAGAGGACTGAGAACTGGAAAACTTGCCGAGGTAACTATTAATTTCATAAGCTTGTTGCAGAGAAAAAAAAAATTATTACAGACTCAAAAAGGTTTTGAAAGTATAATGTATAATTTTAGAGAACCAAATCTGTTGTGTTACAGAAATCACTATATAAATTCGGAAATTAGGTGCTGAAAATGTAATTATCTTGGCGATAACTTCAATGTAAAAGTTACGGAATGAAAATGCAATTTTTAAAGACTTGTAACATCTGTCCCAGAATATTTTGCCTATTCTTCCATAATTGCTCCACCCTCCAGTCAAATCTAGCTTTTCCAATTGAATTAAAGTTCTCTCAGATGATGCTGTGTTTTTTTTTTTCCTTTGGACACTCTAATAATATTTAATAAAATCTCAGCTTAATCTGTTTTCCATTAACCAGTCCAGCCAACAATAAAGACTGAGGGCAAAAATAAGTTTTTAAAGAGTCATATGTGGCTTAGAAATTTGTTGAAATAACTGGTTAGTTTTGAATATTCACAGCAGGAGGGTCTGGGAAATAATTGCACAGAGACTACAATTATTCTGGTTTTAAGCTGTTTAAAGATGACTGAAATAGATGAACTATTTTATAGTCCATGAATGCTTTAAGCATAAGAATGCAGGGCTAAAATAAAGGAACTGAAGTAAGTGAATTTTGGCAAAGACTTGTGCAGGAATTGGGAACACGGAATTGTACTTTTAGTTTAAGTATCCTGCAAATCCAGTTTTGAAATTTGGTAAATTCTTTTAGGGGTCTTCTAGAGAATTTTTTTGAAAGACTTCTCCATCACAAGAAGTATTTGTAAAAAAATAACCTTTTTAGCTTAGTGTTAGGGGAAAAAAAAAAAACTCCAACAAAACAAGACACAACACCACGCAAGGTGCATTTGCAGCACCACAGCTCATTGCAGTAACCTGGGGTGCAACAAGTGTGAGGTTACAGGGGAAGCACACAGCTCTTCATGGCTGCTGCCAGCCTTCTGAGTCTGAGCAAAACAGCATGGGGGTGGCATATCAGGGAGCACCATTTTCAATTAATTTCATTAAATCATCTGACAGAGCAAGCTTTTGTCACTGCAGCTGACCAGCTCTCAGCTCAACTGATGTACTTTGAGTTACAAAAAGCTTAGAAACCAAAGCACTGTTTATCCTCCTCCCAAGTGCAAACACTGTGCTCCAGACATGTGCATTGGCTTCTGCAAGAACTTTCCAGTTTATAAAACAGCCCTCTGCTTAGTCATACTCAAAAAGGGCAAGCACTTTTTCACCCTGAAGGGAGGTATGCGTCTGGCATGTGGGCTGGAAATGGAAGAACAGAACATTTCTTAAAAATTCAAGAACTTGCTGATTAGATCCTCCCTCATTATTTCTGAAGACTCTCAGTCATTAGATCTGATTTTTGTCTGCCTTCACCACTGAGCAACTGCTTACTTGAAGACCGGTTACTGAACAAGAAACAAGTCTTCTGCGCATTTTTTGAAAGTGTAGAACTGGTATTCTCCACCCTTACCTTCTCTTGTGTCCTTCCCTCTTGTACACACTTGTTACAAACATTGTTTCTCTGTGAAGTTCTTATCAAAGATGGGTATTAAACTGAAAGAAGAAAGTAAATAAAAATAAATCCATTAATTTTACAATTGTTTATAAGGCAAGAAGGTCTCAGTTTTTACTCCCTGGAAGATAGAAGTCCAACAACTTCAGTGGTGTTGAATTCTGCTTCATAAATAAAAACATTCAAATAAGTCTGCCCTCTATCCAAGATCAGAAAAGAAAATGGGAGTAATTTCTTAGTAACAAGCTCTTTATGCACAAAAATGATTTCTTAATCAAAATGCAGGGGGGTTTTTTTCTCTTTTTTGTTCTTCTGCTGGATTTGGGGTTCACAGCAGTAGATTAACTACTCTATCCCCGGTTTTGAGGGTGAAACCACCAATTAATTTCAAGGACACTGTGTTCGTCTCCTACTGCGCTGAAGTGGGTATAAGGTCTGGTACATATGTTGTTACTTTTGTAGACTTCTCATGAAAGGCTCAGCACTGATAGGTAGTTTTCTTTCCTTCTCTTGGCATCTTGGAAAAAAATTCTGATGATACCACAGTTCCACTCTTTTTTCAGAGCTGACAGCAGGTAGGAAGCAAAATCTGAAAGCATCACAACAGGAATATGATTAAAACCTGCCTCCACATTTATGAACAGGTTGTATACTTAGATGTTTGCGAAATGCTAAAAACTTTTACTTCCCAGCTAAACCAGGTAAATTTGTGATTGCCTGGTATTTTCAGGGAGAAGTAGCTTTTAGTCAACTCTGAGCACAAAACCAAGGCCTGTACACATGTGCACACCAAATTAAATTTAATAAAGCCGGCATCAAAAGCACCACTAGCACAAGTGATCGATGCCACAGGAGCTGGGAGAACTTCCAAGAGCAAGACACATGGGTGGCAAAGAATTTCAACTATTCTGATGTATAAATATGGACTGAAGCAGGCATTAAGGCAAGGAAGCCCTGTGCCCAGCATGACAGAACAGCTAATACTTCTAAAGGAAAGGGTAAGGAAAATTGTCTTCTCTCCATTCTTCTTCCCACTTTTTACTTCTTTAGCCTCTCTCATTGCATACTTATACCGATGCCACTGGGCTCTGACTTTATTGAAGATCTGAAGCTTCAGGCACACAAATATAGCTACAAGTTGGCAGCCAGAGTAAACATGGGGACAACAGCAGTGATGGAGGAACCCCCTGTGCCAAGGAGGGGTGCAGAAAAGGAAAGGATATATAGGCCCTTGCACAGGACAAAGGCAAATGCAATCCTTGTCTGTGCATGTCTGACTTTTTTCTTTTTAACTCTCTACAGCTGACTTGGATCTTAACTCCCAGGCATAAATCTTGCCAAATTGTTTGGCATCTTTATACATACACTAGGACTTGCACAGCACGTTGAGCCAAAAATATTAAGAAACATAGTATTTTGTTATGTAGCTAATGACTTATAGCTTTCAGTCTCAAAGTACTCAGAAACTTCCACTACATGTGGAAAACCAGCATTAGAAATGTACACAGCACCACTGAGGCTCTGATGTTGACCTCTAGATAACAAGCTCAAGTTTTACTCCCCCAGCCGTGGAATTACCAAACTGTAGAGCTCATGACTGACATTTCCAAAAGCATTAACTCACCCCTACAAATTTTGTGGTGGGACTGGACATCCCTTCAGTTGAACGGATTTGAAAATGGGCTGCTGCATTCTGTGACTTCACAGGGCCTTACTGGAAATTTTGTGTTGAGTAGTTAAAGGGACTCCAAACATGGTGCAGAAGGCAAATCTTTCACTGCCATATTAGTGCTCCAGCTAGACTGTGTTCATGCTCTGAATTAAACAGCAGACAGACTGGCAGATTTTTCTTTTTTTTCCCCCTTGCACTTTCTTTGCTCCCCCCCTGCTTTGTTAAAAATAAAATTAAAAAAAGCTAAAGAGCTGTATAAGAAATTCCATCTGGCAGCTGTAGAGTAGATAGTGAACATAAAGAAGAGATTCCTTTGCTGTGCCTAATGCATGCTGCTTATCCAAATTAGCCACACAATTACTTCTATCAATGCAAAACTAGTTTAATGTTTTTTTTTCTAGTGCACAGCACTTGAGAATGACTTAAAATGCAGTGTAATTTGCCACAGTGTATGTCCTGAAGTGGCTCACTAATGAAAAGAGGATTAACTCTCCATTATTCTGAATTACCATTTTGTGAAATCAGTAACAATATTTTCATTTATACACATATAACCCAAGGGGGACAAATATTCCAGCCATCCAAGCGATTAACAAATAAAATTTATTAGATAACATGCACTTCGGTCTTATTTATGAAGAGAAAGATTAGGGTATAAAAATGCAGATGACTGGATTTTGATCATCCCTGTTCTGATAATACCCTTCAGTCCATGACAGCAGAACTGGGGAGCACCAGCAGTTCAGTGCTGTGTGCACACGCTGGATTGAGCGGCAGAACCCGCGGGATGCGGGGCTCAGCAGGCGGAGTCTCGCAGGCCTGAGCACCTGTGGGGCCCCACCGAGGTGTGCTCCCCACCCGGGTCTGACCAGCTACCACAGGTGACACAAAGAGGGAACACGAAGGTCTCACCAGCTCACACAGCCTGACCTTGGCACAGGCCAGCAGAATGAGAGGAGAGCTGTGCTCTGGGCATAGGGAAAGGGTGAGATGAGCTGCAGACTGCCCTGCTTCACTGGGAGCGAACTCCTGGCCTCAGATACAGGGCTCTGTTCCTCAGTATGCCCTGAAGCTGTGCTCAGACCTTCCTGCTGGGGAGAACCCTCTGGGACACTCCACAGCCAGCTGACTTTTCATCCCTCCCCATGAAATAAAAAGGCTGTCCTGAAGCAGCATTTCCAGGAGCAGGCAGGGTGCAGAGTTCTTTATGCAAAGGACATAAGGACAGTCCCTACTCCAGAGAGCTTCCACACGACCCTGGAATTAGCTCAGTTGGTCAGAGCAAGGTGCTAATAATGTCAGGCTCACAATCTCCATGTGGGCCATTCACTTAGGATGATTCTTGTGGGTCCCTTCCAGCTCAGGCTACTCTGTGATCTAAGGTTGTGTCCCCAGCACAGTGCAGTGCCATGAAGTGACTGCCAAGCTGGCACAGCACTGGTACATCACTCAGCCTGCACTAACTCATCTATAGCCCACACAAAGCACCACAAGGCGGGGGAGCCTGCTCCAACAAGCCTGTGCAGAGGTAACCCTGCAATCTGGCTGCCATCTGACTGCACCAAGTGAATGCTCTGCAAGAGATGGTCTCCTCTCCACACAAGTCTGCCAGAGAAATCTGAGCTTTCCCTGCCTGGGCTTGTGCTCAACATTCATCCCTCATACCTGCAACAGCATTAAGAACAACCACTCCAAAAAATCCACTCTACTTTTCACTTTTTATTCCAAGAGGGCTGGCCTAGGGAATATCTTCCTGGAGCTCTGTTTGGCCTATGTGGAACACCTAATACGAGATGAGGTTAGACATCTTTGATTCCTGGGCAGATGCAAGCCCGTCTGCCCCCAGCCAAATGCTTCATGGCAACTATTTCCAGAGCAAACCAGCCCTTTTGCCCCCTTTCCCCTCCTCCTAGTTAAACTCTGTTACTTCTTACATAGTCTAGAGTCAAATCTGAGGTACATGTTTTATTAGAGGAGTTTCAACTCATGCTTTCCTGTACTCTAATTCAATTCAAAAATCCCCGCAGCAGATAATATTGGCAAGGCATAAAAGAACATAACGTACTTGAAAGTTCAGGGAGCATGTGGCTTCCCAGGACAGACAGAAACAAGGATTTCTCAGCAGTGGTCGAGCTTTCAGAGTGTTAACCAAGCTTCAAACTGTGCCGGTGTTCCAGTACCACAAATGATCATTTGCAGATGTAATTTCCCTGTTCTGAGGTGTAACAAATCAATGCACTGTGGCCACCAACTGTGATTACTGATTGCATTGCTTTCTCTTCTTCCCTTCCTTTCCCTCATCCCACGTTATGGAGCCATGAATAAAAGTAGTCAGTCCTTCAGCATCAAGGCAACAGGCTATCAGTTAAGATAATTCCTTACTAGACAAATAGCAGTTCTTATCAATTTCTAGATAACAGCCTAATCACTCCCAAAGTCAGACCATCTTAGATTTGTATCTCTGACAGACAAACATTATCTACATTGCTGAGTCTGCATAATTCTGGCATGGGAAGGAAAAACGCTCTCCCAGGGCATGGCTACTGGGGCACAGAGATGGGACTTGGTACTACACATAGCAAGAAAAGCACAAGGTAAATTTGCTAGAAGCTGGAATTCTCAGAACCCTTTAAAAATCTCAAGAGAGGACCACTTAGCTCAACATCATCATCATGTTTTAAGAAGTTTGGCTGAAAGATAGATCCTCTTGCCAGTGAAAGCAAGCCAATATTTGAACAAAGGTGTACACTTGCCAAACAAAAACTGACTCCACAATCTTACACAGCTTTGGAGTAGGAAAACAGGAATCATTTTGCTTTTTCAAGCTTTGTAGAGAAACAGAACATGACAGGCACAAAAGAGCCCAAACTGAGCAAACAAACCCCATGGGTACATGGGATGTCAGTGAAAAATGGACATCCTGCTTTCAGGAGAGCTCTACAATGGCCGCATGAAGGCAGTAGCCAGATTTTTAGAATTAAAAAGACACAAATGTTCAGCAGCCAACACAAAAAAATTTGGGAGCAACTACAGTATTCATTGCCTGCAAGAAAGGTGGATTCTTGGCAGGCTCTACTGGCACACATGATAAGATCAAGCCCAACTCCACATCTTGTTACGAGTCTCTTAGACAACCACAAAGTTCAATTTCTCCCTTCAAGGGAATAAAAGATATGAGCAACTGCTACCCTGAGACACCAGAGAGTCCAGCAGGAGAAATAAAAACAGAGCCCACAGGGAGATGCAGCAGACAGGGACTCTGCAGCTGGCACAACTGGAAAAAGAAGAGTAGAAGAGAGTACAACAGTACATGCAACAGTCACCTGAATAAACACATTTCATCTCCCTATGTTGCTGAAAATCACAAAGGACAAACCTTTGGGAGGGTCTTAGTTAATGATAAAACCCCCCGACAATTTAAATTTGCAGTCAGTTCCCCTAGATGCTTTAGACCTACCAAATTCTTACCAGTGGATTTTTCAGGAAACAAATTCCCGGCAGAGACTGAACTTCAATAATCACAAACCTTTGAGTTTTGTTTCCATTGCTGGTGAGCTCATCCAACAACATATTCCTCACCTCATTCTGGGGAGGCAGAAATCCGGGTGCAAGTCTGTGTTTGCCACAGAACAGGTTCATCTGTCTTGAGCAATGCTCAATCACACCGGGTCAGTGCTGCTCCCAGGATCCCACAGCTGGAGCAGGCAGGAGTCACTTGCCTTGTGTTTCCTTGGGTTAATGTTCTGTTTTGGTTGCATTCCAGTTTCTTGCACATCCTACTCCATGGACAAGATGTCATCAGGAAGCTGGAATGCTGGGAAGAAAAATGCATATACAGCAGTCAAAGTAGATCCTGATGAGGACTATTGTACCCCAGGGGCATTTGAACTGGAGAGGCTCTTGTGGAAGGGATGCCCAAAGTACACTCACGTCAATGAAGTCTGGCCCAACCTCTACATAGGAGACGAGTAAGTGTACACAGTACCCCCTGCGTAGCAGATAAGTGTACCTGGTACATCTCCTCTACACAGGGGATGACCAAGCTCTAACAAACACAGCTCACCAACAGAGCAAAGTGTTTGAAACTACTGACAGATGTCAGAGTTCCACAGAGCCCAGCGTGGCCCTGACTGTAACTGCTGCTTCAGGAAAGCACAGAGTAAGTGCAGCCAGGTCTGCTGTTAAAGACAGAGTGACAGCACTGGTTGTGGCACCAGTTGTAGGCTGCAGAGGGTGAAGCACATCATGATCTATTTTTAAATGGTTCATTTCAAGGAGCAATTTGTTATTTATCTCTAAGTGAAAGTCATTCCATAGTTACAGAGCATGGCCTGGATGTGTTGGCCACACCTGAGGTTGGTTTAGGCCTAAAGTGTAATTCTTGAAAAGTGACTGAAGAGACAGCTCACCCTGCAGTGATATTTCTGCATTTCCAAGCCTGTGCTTGTGTACACAGAACACTCTGCATTTCCAAATTGCTCAAGAGATTAAAGCAAACAGAACCCTGAGGAAGGCAAAGATGCAGAGATGTGTCTCACTGATCAGACCAAGTGTGATTTGGAAAAAACCCAAACCCACAAAACAGACTTAGTTCTGCTAAGCACAGGACTAAACTAGAAACAGCCTATTCCAAGAAGCAGAGAAGACTGCTGCAGCAGGAGACATGCCATCAGAAAATCCCCCAGCCCAAGCCCTGAGCAGAGCAAGAGAGCTTTTCTTACCCCTTTGGCATTATTGATCCAGTTCCCATTTTCCTCTACACCCTGCACTAACATGACATTTATTTTTACATCATCACTGAAAGACACAAGTAGGAGCCGCAGTGGCTCCAAAGTTCTCAATAATTTTTTTAAAGGTCCTAAAATTCATCTGTTGCCAGCTTATAAAAGAGGAAAGATATACAGCTTTGAGAGTTACAAGACTCCTAATATCATCCACCAATTACTACTGTGGCGCCAGAGGCAACAGAAAGACACAAGATTCTGGTCTTGAACTAAGCCAGAGCTCCCACTTTTAGAGACAGGGGTGGGAGAGAGTGTGCGTGTGTGTGATGTGGGATAAAAAAATTAAGCCATGGGAACAGCCTGTGCAAATGATTCAGGAACAAAAGAAAAGGGGGTTGAATTTTTCTCTCCACATCCTGTCCTGCCCCTCCTGTTAGATATTTCTAACTCAAGATTCACCATAAAGAAGAGCCTCTTGTGGCATTTATTTCCTAGTTCCTTGTTTAGAATTATTCACCAGCAGAATTATTCTGAATGAAGCTGTTAGAATATTTTTCCTCTAATCTCTGTGATGAAGTTATAGCTGTGCTTGCTGAGCAAAGGGATGTAACAAGACATGAAGTCAATCTCTCAGTCCAGGACAGCAGTCACTGAGTCTTTCCTGTAATCTTCCTGTAGCAGTGGCTTCTTACACATTGTAATTTAGTAAAAGCTAGAAGGCGTGACTGAATACACCACACACCTGGCACTTCATACAAACTAACCAGAGGAGCAGAAATACAAGCTTCTTGAGAGGTACATAGAGCTGCACCCCATCATGCTGGGCACTGTGTTTCTGCTGGGGACTGGTCTTAAGTCAGGAGGAAAACCAGTGGAGCTTCAAGGGGAAACAAGTCCCCCACCATGACAAGACAAAAGAATGAGAAAACCAATGGAGAAGGAAAAACAAGTGAGGAGCAGGTGTGGGGAGAACGGAAATAAAACTTCACCAGAAAATGAGACTCTCCAAAAGAGAACAGCTATTGTCAGCCAGGCAAGGGCAAACTTGACATGGCAGAAAATCTGAGAGGAGAACTGGTCTGCAGGCAAGATGCATTCTTTCACTACCCTAACTAAAATTTGCTTTGAAATAAGCAAAGTCCATGGACCCTTATACCCTGGAGCCAGCTCCATATCTTACTCCTGACCAACAGTTTACCCTCTCAGTGTGGCAGGGTTTTGTATTGTTTTAAGATCTTGCTTTAGAACTGGTGGCCAAAGAGATGCCACAAGCCATGAACAGATGTTGGGTGCATTTGCATCTTTAGCCATGCTAAATTAAGGTTGATCTTAAAAGAATGTGGTGGAACTCATCAACAAAATCAAATGAACACACGCATGCAGAGTTTATCTTCAGAGCCTCCACATCTGTGCTTCATTCCTGCCTCCCGCATTTACAAGGTTAACAGGACTTGTGACTGCTTATGGAAATGCTAATTAATTACCCTGACTACGTAACCACATCTCCCTTCTAATGCAATACAGGCTATCAAGGAGCCCTGTGAGGCCACTCCATCCTTTTGTTACAGGCTTCACTGCAGATGTTGCCCAGAGGCAATGAAATCTCTATGAGCCTGTCAGACCCAGAATAATCAAAGCCTCAAAATATAACATGCTGTGTTCAGCTCCAATTGAAATTTTCCCCCAGCAAGTTCCAAGGGCTTTTAAAGACCAGATACTGGAATTTGTATGACACAGCCCAGCGATAGGAATAAATCACTCTTGGCCAAGATTTTGATTCAGTTGCTACCAGGATTAGTGTTTGCATGTGTCCTCCTCGTATTTAGAAGTCTTCTAAAGAGATAGAAAGCAGCCTTGTCTTTCTCCTTTGTTTCACTGGCCACTTGGTTGCTTGAACAGGCAGTTTTACTGGCAAATCCCAAACCTGCTTGGTTCACTGGGACCACATGGAAAATCTCTGCCAGTTACTCATCTTGTAGTTTCTTCTTGCAGCTCTTTGGTGATGGCTTTATTACTGAAGATGATGTTTAGGCTTTCCCATTTCTGAAGTTCAAAGAATATTTCAGCTGAAGACAAAGGCCTCCCAATTTGTCTTCCTCTTAAACATTCACTAGATCTCATTAAGATTTAAGGCCTGATCACAATTTTCAGGTCTTGCCATGTTTTCAAACTATTCCCAGAAAAAAAGAAGTCTTCTGAAATGTAATCCTTTACAAGTATGAAAAATAATTTTCTGGGTATGCAGCTGAACTGAGCTTGCAATTCACAAAAGCTATGGTCTGTGCCTGTGCTGTGCCATGGCTCATGGTCATCAGAACTAATGCAGGTAAGGAAAACGAGTAACTCAAAACCACAATTTGGAGTGCATAATAATTAAGATAAATAACTAAACACGAAGTGTATGCATAACTAAAACTCATTCTCTCCTCTTACCTTTCTACAGAGAAGCAATACAGCATGGCTTTTTCCAAGTGACTAAGTAAAAAGACAATTTACACTAAGCTAGAAGAAAACAGATGGGACTCAGGCTAGAAAACAGCTACCTCCCACCATTTAGCATTACGACTCTTAGCATCTACACCAGTATTAATCATATAAATATAGAAGCAAATGCAGATTTAGATTATAACAACACTCTTAAGGACATAGTTTTAACTTGGGTAGAATGAGAACCTGCTAATTGTAACAGCAGTTTAACAATCCAGAAAATCAGATCTTTAACACTGGACAGTAAACCTCAATGCTCCAATGGTTTCCAACACAAGTAACGCTTCTCCATATAACATCTCTGTCTATCAGTGATTTTTAACATTTGATGAGTGCCTGAAGTCAAGACCAGGAACTGACTGACCACAGCACGTGTGCTTGGTGCCTTTGCTGTATAGAAAGCAGAGAGCTATTTCCTCTATCTAGGTTGCATCACTTACAAAAACTACATCCACCATTTCAGGCTAGAGGAAAATGAACTACTAAATCTTTTCTATCCCATATTCTGATGATCCCGTTCAGCATTTTCAGTGGTACCTAAAAATTCTTTTAATTCACACTGAACAGGAGGCACCCAGAGAAATGGAGCAACACCTCAGAAGGAAAAAAGGATACAATGCTACACTATCTCTAGACTCCCTCAGTGCTGGAGTTACCACAGAAAATTGGGTCAGTATTATTGGAAATTCTCTACATCTCTCCTCAGGAGGGAGAACTGCCAGATTTTCTTAAGAAAGTGTCAATATTGCCTATATTCAGCAAGCTTCTTTCTGACACTGACCATCTGGTAAATTATCATCCTGCATTGAGCTTTCTTTTATCGCTTAAGAAAATGGAAAAGTTCGAGAGAGACGATTCCTCTCCTAGTAACATGTTGCCTCAGATTTCCTGGTGTTTTGTCAATCTGGGTCATGTCAATCTGTGGCTTTAACAGTCTATACTGAAACATGTTTGAATTGCACAACCTTTGCATGAAGTTTAAGAGACTTGACTCTACTTAAAGTTGATAAGCACACCAGTCATCTGGTTGAGCAGTATCAGCTGTAAGCTGCTGACTTACCTGGGGAGGGAGTTGCTCTGCCCACACCCTCCTGAGGATTTTGGAGGATTAGTTCCCTTCCTTTAGGTGTACTTATGTTTTCCTCATGAGCCACCATATCTTCTCTTTGTTAGCTGCTTTCAATATACTTAATACTGCATGTGAAGCTGCACACTGCAGTGCCAGCAAGTTCTTTTCCCCCTCTTCCAATTTCATTGATTTGGGCAACTTTCTAACAAAAGCAGCTGGGGCTAAAGCTTGTTATGACAGTATTTTTTAAAAGAGAGAGGGGATTTGGTACACTGGAGGCAGCAACCTGAAAGAAAGAATTGTTTTTCATGTTGTAACTACTTACGCTGTTTCTTCCAGAAGAATGCAGAGTTTGCTGCAGCACTTGCTATTAATCCTATGAAACTTAGCCATGAAACTGACAGCAGGCACAGTTAAAGTCTCAGACAAGCCCTCTACTTGCCCTTGCACAACCCAAGAGAGGTAAATAGTCTTTTGAGAACCATCTGAAAATGGATGACACTTTTGTCTGGGTCAGTTTCCCCTTTTGGTGAGTCTGTTAGTATCAATATATCCATATGTGAAAGTGATTTTATCTCCAATTTTCTCCATTGAGGTGGGATTCCCACATCAAAGCACTCCCCCTTGCCTCTGAACTTTAAAAACATGTTTATGAGTCCATCTGCCCTACAGTAAATGCAGGGTCAATTCAGCAAAGCACTGAACTTTTGCTTAACACAGAGAAAAGGACTTCTGGGTATACTTAACTTTTAGCATAAGTTTATGTGCTCTGAACTGAAGAGCTGATGAGCTTTTACATGGGACTAAGTGGCCCAGGTCATCTCTAACTAAACTGAATTACATTGAAATTTTCACTGTTATCTCCCAGGGCCACACTTCACCTTCTTTGCATAGGAACACGTTCAAGGCAGACACTGGAGACCTCAGCTGCACCATGTAAAAGGAAATCAAGTGCTAATACCACAGATGGTGGAGATATATAAAATGAAAACAATTGCAAGAGTAGCCAAGTGCTTACAACTTCACCTACACTGGCATTTGTAGCAAAGTCCTCTTTACAATGGCTACTTAAAATTCATCCATAATCACACAAATGGAAGTACTAATTGCAATTTAATAGGAAACAGCAGCACTCAAAGAGGGGAAAAGAAGAATGTTGTTAGCTTGACTATTACACTCTGGTAGTGAGCCAGCTGCAAGGGAAAAATGCCTTTTCTAGTCAAAAGTGAATTAGAAATAGAGTTACAAATCCTGCAATAAGGTAATGATTCATGTAGCCCTGAACAATCCTATGCTATTAGTAACCCCAACCAATCAGATATTTGCAGATACTTATGCCTGATTTATTTCTCTCTTTCCTCTACAATACTGACACCTCAGGCATGGTAAAAACTGCAAGGAAGGCCAAGAGCATTCCCCTCTCCTTGGGGTGTAATCAGAAGTATCATGCATGATGAAACACAGCAAACCCCACGGGCTGTGGGTACAGTGTACAGAGGGATGCTTTCACAACAGCATCGACAGACTCAGCTGAGGGTGGAAAGCAAACCAGTCCTTCTCACAAAGCCAGAGCTCACTGCTGGCTGTGGGCAGTCCAAGCAAACATGTTGAGGGGCACAGTAATGTTTCCATTTACAGGCACACAGGTCCCTCACGTGAGGCCTTACCAGGCTGTTTCTTGCTCTGTTAACTGGCAGCCAAGCTGCTGCACACACATCATGACCCCAAGTTTAACTGCCTGCACTGCGGCGTGCCAGTCTCAGCACAGGCCATCTCTGCCTGGTAACGTTTATGTTCAAAGTACAAAGTACTGGCTGACAGGAGGTAAAAAGCAAACAAACCTGAGCCAGTATGACAAGTGGCGGTCCAGCTGGGCTCTTGGCCTAGATTTTGGGGAAAAATTTTACAAGGAAAAAAAAGAGGAAAATTTTTCAAAGAACAGTAGCAAAATCTCTTATGAAAATATGATTATCAAGTGTAAGACTGGGGGGATAGAGAGAAAGAGCTAAAGAGCTAAAGTACTTTCTAATCTCCATATTAGGTTTGAAACCAAGCACTCTCACTCTTGAAAAGACTAAGTGTCATTTCAGCTTTCTTCAAAAGATGCAGATTGCAAAGCCCAAGGCAAGCACCTCTTGCAGTCCAGTGAACCCTATTTTCTATTACACAACAACTGTTTCTTCATATCTCCACACAACATTATATATTAGAAACCTTAGGAAAAGCTTTCCATAGATAAAAGTGTCCAGGGTATCTGCTGAAAGAAAGGTGCCTGACATCCTCTTTACAGACTGTGTGCACCAGCTTGGCCTGCAGATGCAAAAGCCACGTAGCCACAGGATCTGTACTGACCCTGATCCACTTAGGGCAAGTATTTTAGGTCTTGCTTCCTCTAACAGGTTCTACAACACCTACACACAGTTTGAGTGATAGCTATTCTAGTGAAAATGTGGAGAACTTAACAGATTTCAGTGCTCAGCACTGAGCATTCATTCTCTGAAAGTTTTTCAGATTAGCAATGTCAGTAGAAAAAATATGCATCCGTATTATAAAGAAACAATTCCACTGGGTAAGGTTCCATTCAGTCCAAGTTATTGCCAAATCAGTTTACATATCAAGCACAATTAGAAAGCAAATAACATTTTAAAGTCAGCCTAGCCCAAGCATTGAGGAAAACAGAGCATAAATTCCTTGGTATATTGTAATTTGTTGTTAAAAAAAAAAAAAAAGAGAGAGAGAGAGAAGAAAAGTTATTCCACAGAAGATGATTTAGTTACATCTCAGCATTTATAATGAATTTTTGCAACACCATTCAAGGTTGATACATTGCTGCTTCTGAGTCCGTTTCCAGCCCAAGTCGGGAAACAAATGGAGCAAACAGAGTAACAACAAGTAACAATCTTCCCAACCTCCGACAGGTAAAGGGGAAAACAACAGCTAATGCATTTGCGATGCAAAATGGTTGAAGTGATGAAATAAAAAGGAGGAGGTTTAATTCCATCCTGGGCCTCAAATTCACAGAATGCAGCTACAGGCAAGGCTTGGAGATGGAAGGGGAAGTTCTCAGGAGCTTGGCCAGGCTGAGACGACTGTTTATGCAAGTTACTGAAAGACAGTATCCCTTCTTTCTGAATACCTACTGGAAAACTGAGGCCACCCAACATTGCAAAATCAGGTCCTAGGAAACAGAACAAGACTGTGTGACTGTCAGAAAAATGCATTAGTTGCACCCACTGTGTCAAAAGACAATCTCCAATCAAGTAAACAGGAAAATTTGATTTAATATAAAAACAAGTGACAAATGTTTATGACTGTAACCTATTGTTTGACATTGTCCTTGCTCAGAACAACTTCATCATTTCATTCTAATGCTATGTATTAGCCTGAGCAGTGCTTGCAGAAGCCAAAGGGTGATAGTATCTATGGTCCATCCAAAACTTGGTTTTCTACTGATCCTAACTACTCTGCAGTCCTACTTCCTACTCAGAATGTAGGTCTCCACTTGCAAGGGCTCTCCTTGTGCACGGGTCTCTGACCTGAAGCCGTCAGTCTTACGTGGTTTGTAGGATACGCGCTTTGGGCCAAGCCTGGTGAAGGAAAACCACATTTTCTCTATTCCAGCATCAGGGAGTTAAAACAAAGACAGACTTAATTTGAAAGCAGGAACTGTAGCTCACGTCAAGGACATCAAAATGAAGAGCAGTAGTTATTCACTGCACCCTTACACTTCAGCCAGGACATTTAACCTGTTTTATTTTAGGTACTCTCCATCCTTTCAGTATAGAACAGAAGTGTCTTTGCTGCTGATGTGCGCATACAGAGCATACACACCTCACCTTATGAAGGGAATCGTAAGGCACAAACCTCCTAAAAGGAGGAAGAAGAGAAGTCTTCCTCAGTCAATCACTGCTACAGGAATACACAGGGAAGGAGTAAGCATTCTTTAACATGAGGTGAAGGTGGCAGCTCACAGCATTAGCAGCAGGATGCTGCTGCTTCTCTGTCCTCCAGTCTACTCAACTTATTAGGTAGGCATCACCACACTAAGAGAAGCCTTTATTTACTTTATACATGATTGTATAGGGGATATGTGGCTGTTCTGAGTAGATACTGCCCTGCAGAAATTCCTTTCTGGTCAGGAATTATAATGTCTTGACAGTGCTGGTATTTTTGCCATGAAATACTGTCAATGATCATGGGCTTAAATTAAGTAAGAACAAGCATAGGTAAAACCTTCAGTACCCGTATTCCAGTTAAATCCTAATCATTAGGTTCTTGACTGCTCAGAGGGGGGTTTTGACTTAGACGTTGGAAAGGCAGTCAACTTCAAGCTATTGTGGGCTGTCACCACTAGAATTATCAAACACAGCAGGTAGCCCCCGACAATGTCTTGTGTGACAGCAGCTACATTTACACACAGAAGTGTTCAGGAAACATTAATGGAGAGAGTTACTTTTGTTTGGAAATAGCTTTCTTATATCATACAGTAGTTATGTGAAAATATATTAACAGAATAAAGGCTATGCCATTTTTTCTTTTAGTAAAAAGCTTTGTAATTTTTCTAGGCACTAATGAAACTTGACAACTTTTTCAGAACAAAACTTTCCCAAACTAAAAGCTTTCTGTAATGGAAGAAAAAAAGTTTTCACATGCCTGGCTACAAACTCCACATTTTTTAGGAATTTCATCCTAAAGCAAGCACCTACAGTGGGTATTGAACATAAAAATCTCAGCTTTCCTCTCCTCTCTGACTTCCCTTGTCCAAAGGAAGAGAGAGAAAAAATGAGAACATTTGGCTAAATACATGACATCCAGCTTCCTCTGAAGGCTAATATCCATTTTCCTTATCTAGTTCTTTTTGCTTTAAACTCTGGTTTGACCAAACAAGACAGTAAAATGGAGTTGTGACAGGAAGTTATATTCACACAAGGGTGGGATTTCAAATTTTTTTTTTTTTTTAATAGAAAGGGAGAAAAACTCACTAACTTGTTTTGGGGAAAAAGAGCTTCTTTTTGAATCCCAGATGATTTCACTACTCACATATTACTGACTCTTTTATTATATCTGCAATATTGTTTGATGGGACAGAAGGGGAAAACAGCCTTCATGGGTCCTATTTCATGTTCTGCCACTGATTTCCTTTTCTGACTTTAGATAATTCCTTCTATTTCTTTCTGTATCTTAAGTTTCTTCTTGTACAAGATGGATTGAAGCCAGTATTCCCTACGTGCAAAGGTACCAGGAAAATGAATTCATATTAAACCTGCTCTAAGGACCTGGGGGAGATAATTAGGAACTCCAAAAAACATGACAACTTCAAATGGAATGACAATATCTTAAGGTCCTTAAAATGGTAAATGATGCATTGTTAAAGCTTTATCAGTTTCAATAACACTTAGAACATACCAAATCAGAGGTAAATTTTCTTAAATATTTTTCTAGTCTTGAAGAAGCTTCTTGACTTACATGCCACCTCTTGTTTTACCAGAAAAACTGCACTGGATCGCTACAGCCTGGAGAAGGAGGGATTCACCCACATCCTCAACGCGGCCCACGGGCAGCGCAACGTGGACACGGGACCAGAATATTACAGCAGCATGAGTGTGGAGTACCATGGCGTGGAAGCAGATGATCTCCCCACTTTCAACCTCAGCCAGTTCTTTTATTCAGCTTCCAAATTCATTGATAATGCACTTCAGGATGAAAGAAGTAAGGAGGGTGCTGAAAATGGTTCAAATCAGTATAGTATTTACCACATCTAATTAAAAGCATAGTTCCATGGCATTTAACCTTGTGGGAATGAAACAAGTCCAATATAGTTTAACAGAGTCTATAAAACTAGTAGTAGGGAACCAGTTTAAGAGAAGGCAGTGATGGAATTAGGACCCTTCTCACTGATATTCCCCCAAGACCCTTTACCAAGCATTTTTGTCAAAGTTCTCATCCCAGCTTGTATCAAGGGGTCCTGTCTGACAGATTTTTTGTTGTTGTTTTGACTCCTTCAAACACATATCAGAGACAACTGGAAATTGCATAGGTGCCATGAGTATGCTGTCTTTTCCTCCTTTTCCTAATTAGTCCCTATCAAGATGGGTTTACTGAATATTAGTTGCATAGTGGGAGTAGAGCATGAGCGGTCTCAGACATTCCATGCCATCGTTCCACAGAATCATGCTCTGCAGCATTAGATCCTCTCTATAAATATAGAAACCACCCTTCCTACCTGACCACCAGATCTACCCCAACGTATAACATTTCTGTCTCTGTCATCTTCCAAGCAGCAGGGAACTGATACAGCTCTGACAACAGTAATCTAGAAACCTTTCATTAAATGTCTGTAATTTCTCAGCTTGATTACTACAATGCATTATTTGCTGATCTCCAGCAGTGTTCTATCAGAAAGCTTCACACTGATGTGAAGTGCTACAGCCTAGGCCTCACACTGACTTTCAGTATTACTCCTACTCCCTCCCTCCACATACTTTAAAAAAAAAATCTCAGCAGGATATTTTACCAGAAACCAGTTGAGAAACTTACAACTTTGCTGCTGACCTATACAGACCTTAATATCAGAGGGTCAGATATCAAGTTTCTAGCCTTGTGTCAGCTTCTGTTCTTGGCTGTCTAGCTCAGCTGCAGGCAGTTACTACCTGACGTGCTTCCAGTAGCCAGCCAGGTCTTTACAATTCTACCCTTTCAGCAAGTACAGTCCACACAACAGTCCCTTCCCTTGCTCAGGAGAAAAGCTTGAAAGCAGATCAGTTTTAAAAATCAAAGTCCTAATAGCAGGAGAAACTGCTTCAGCAGCTTACTTGCTTATGAAGAAAGACACCCAGCATTTCAAAAAAGTGTGTCTGAAGCACTGCCTTTGGAAAGGAGAGGATAACTAATACACACCCGTGTCTAGCCATAGCTGGAGGCCAGAGGTCAGTGTCAGACTGGAGTAGCTGGAATAAGAAATGCAGACTTCCTCATTCCCACCACCCTCCTGTTCCCATAAGACTTTAGTCTGCTGTACTGAGGTAAAGAAACCAGCACAAGGGAAGCAGCAAGGGTAAGAAAAAAGCCTTGCTTCCCAATAAATATTGTAGGAGGAAAGGGTGAGATGGGGGGATATTAACCTTTTTGTTTCAAAACCACATCAAAGTCCAGGAAGTCCTGAGACAGTAGCAAGCACCAGCCCAGCACTCAATACCCAACTGAAGAGTGACTGGGTGAACGAACAAAACAAACCAACAAACAAATCTGCACTCAAGTAGATGCTACAAATTGCAGTGATTTCTGTAGCTATAGTAATCTCTGCCACATTCACATGGCTTTTAAACAAGTTAGCTAGGATATTTTCTGATGAACACCAATAAAATAAAGAACTGCTGTAATACTCATGAAGAAATAGAGCAAGCTCTTAACTTTCTCATGAGGGAAAAGTAAAATGTATGTATGTACACCTCTTATCCCAGCCACAGAGATGCATAAAGACACTATGTGTGGCCCAGGAAGACACTGAGCTTTTAAAGCATGACAATAACTTTCCAACACACATTTACAAAATGGAATGACTCCAGAAGCTAGACTAAAGTGTGGACTGATGCCCCACGTGGAAGAAAAGACTAGAGGTATCTAGTGCTCTCCTCCAACAACATAAATGTATTATTTATGAATGCACATCTTGTGCAGAAAGGTGTTCTACGTTTCAAGTGCCAAATGAACAGGCTATTTTGTGTGCACCTTCCTGACTGACACAGAGCATCCAGATTGCTAAAGAGGATTTTGTATGAAGTAACCAAGCACTTATCTCCAGTGGTAATGACATGGCTCTTCAGTGTGGGGTGCTAAATACTTCTGATCAGTAACACCTTTGCATTGCTTTGCTGCTTTGTATTAGAACTGAGCAAATGCAGAGAGGGAAGCGGAAAAAGCTTCAGCTTGTGTCACCAGAATGTATGTGTTAATGAACTTACTCTGGCTGTACCCGGGGTATGACCTTCAGCCAAATGGTCAAATTAATTGAATAGGTGTCCTCATATAATGATTTTTGCTGGGAAGATGCTCAATAGTCAATGCTGTTGAAACAAGTTGTCATTCTAATGAAGAAGGCCCTCTCTGAAACAGATCAGAAAGCCTGGCAATTTGGATACTGTCAAAACTGATTCTGGTTTAGCATTCAAAATCATCATGATGGTGAAGAAACTCCCTGTTCAGAACAGTATTTGCAGGGTTTAAGCATGGGCTGATGGACATAAGAATAGTTATAAGAGTAAGATTTAGAGGCAAACTCTAATGGGTCACAATTATGCATGCTGTCATTCAGCTGTGCATAAAGCTTTCCCAAAACATGCAGTTCAGACCGTAGAACAGATTAAATTTTTTATCAGTGAGGCCTGTATAACATGAAAGGAAGACATTATTTTAAGAAGTTTTTTTGTTTCCTACTAAGCTACAGATGAATACTCTTTCCCTTGGAATTTTAGTTCCTCAGAACGTAGAATAGAGGGGAATGGCATTTTCACTTCACATTAAAATGTCAGAGGAAAATACACTAAAGACAGAAATTTTAAAAGAAAACAAAGTGAGAAGAAAGATATGAGACGGATATAAAGACTTGAGGCTTTTGACCAAAGACATCTCAACATTCATGGCTCCAACTGACTCTGGAAAAGGAGTGCTGCACCTAGACAAATTTTCAAGAAACACAAACCTGAGTCAAGTGAACAGAGTATTTCAGAGATCTGTCACCATGCAGCACACCTGTCTCTGTGAACTGATACTGCATATTCTGGCACACCTTGGAGATGTAAGTGCTCAGCATCCAACACTGAAGGAGCTGACTGCCTTTTGGGGAATGAGGGTTCAGGGTGGTCCTTATATTAGAATGGAGGAGACTACAAACTGGTACAGAAGGGACATGGCTCTGCAGAAGAGTGTCAGTCTTCTGCTGTAACAGGCAGTTGGCTCTTGACTGTTCACACAAGCAAAGGACAGACTTCCTTTTCTACAAACCAGCGGACATTTCAGAAGATTCTAGAGCCATTTTTTGCCTTTGTTAACACAATACCAAACTGTTATTTTCTCCCAGATCTCCTGCATTTGCCACCCACACAAAGCAAAGCGTTCCTTGTCCCATCATGTATTTTATCACCTCAACAGCAACAGATTTACAAGGTGGGAAGCTCTACAGAGAAGCACTGAAGGGCTAAACAAATGAGTGTTTTCATCCACTTCAAATATTTGCAGTAATAATAGAATGGATTATCATTTTCCAGGAAAGGAAGAGGCACTTTTAGTTATCAGAAGGACTGGAATCTTGCCAAGATGCCTCAAAGACTATCTGCTGGGATTAGGATGCAGACTGTAACCATTAATCCTTTAGTGTTGGCAGTTCTTGATGCATCCATTACACAGCAGTGCTACTTGTGCCAAGGCATCCTCTTGTGCCTGGAAGCAAAGGAGTTAATCGGCAGGAGTCATGGCTTTGCACCCAGCACTTCTCACTAGGCATAGCTGACAGAGATAAACTATTATTGGCCCTGATAGCATGGTTTTTATTTTTTTCTCCTGTGGCAACTCTGCTTAGCAGGGTGTTAGAGACTGTGCTCCAAATCTACTTCCTTCAGCAGTTCAACCTTTTGCAAGACCCCCTCGAGGGCTTTGAATCATTTTTGGAAATCTTTTGAAGTGTTTCAAAACCTGTCAATCAGACCTGAACCCACTTACTGTTCTCTTCCTCCACCTCCCCCGGATACTGCGAACACAGAAGGCTCTGCTTTGACTTACAACCTTGTTACTATCCAAAGCCAAGGACTTTCTGCCTCTGGAAGCCCCAAGTTAAGCAGGCAGTGTCAGAGTTAAACTGTGGCGTGTTCATTCGGAGGTGAAAACTCTTGGCAAAGACTCTGCACTCACAGGATACGAGACAGGCTCCTACTGCATGGAGATGATCATATTAGAACACTCAGATGATGGTGGTGGTGAAACATTACTTGCATTCAACACAACAGGGTGCTAGCCAGAGATTCCTGAAGAAGCTTTTCTGTAGTGTAAGAGATGGTTTCTTTCCAGCCCCTGGTTATATGCCTATGGCCCTTCTTATCCTCTGCCCTCAAAAATGGGCATAAAGTGATGCAATCTAGATGCCAAAGGACATTATTGTCAGAACAAAAAACCAAAATCAAATTTGGTTACTTTTTGAGTCTAGTTAGTAGACCTGAGAAAGGCACCCCCTCGTGTTCCATTTATTCTCATGGAAGGATGGTCTGAGAGCACACTGAACCTTCCCACACCCTTGTGCTTTGGTCATTATTCCCAAACACAGAATTACATACACACTGTTTGAGGCATGTAAGACAAGGCTGCAGCAGGTTGCTATGATACTTAATGCAGCCCCCAGGCCTTCTCTGCAAGCTTTGTTCACAAATAAAAAGATATTTGATGTAGGATTTAATGGATCATCCCTACTGTAGATGGTGTTCAGGTCTAAGATTGACAGCCTCAGTTTTCCCTCATGTTAAAGGAGAGGTTTATTGAGTGCTGGTAAGTGTAGTCAAACATCAGGCAGAGCAGGGCCATTACAGAAACCTTCACTGTCAAAAGGAAAGGATTAGCCAGTGTCACCTCTGATGGTGTCCCCTTGTTTCCACAGGCAAGGTGCTGGTTCACTGCGCTATGGGCCGCAGCCGCTCGGCCACGCTGGTCTTGGCTTACCTGATGATTCACAAGAACATGACAGTGGTGGATGCCATTGAGCAAGTGTCAAGGCACCGCTGCATCTTGCCAAACCGGGGCTTCTTGAAGCAGCTGAGAGAACTGGACATAGCGCTGGCACTGCAGAGGAGGAACAGCAAGAACAGCCTAGCACCTGCTGAGCAGCAGAACAGCACCACCATCTAGCATTGTCCTGCCACGGCTGTACTACCGAAAAGAAACTCCATAAAAGGAGGGGAGGGGAAGGTGTAGTTACTTACACAGTCACAAGGATCATTTGTTATTTCCTGGAAAAAAAAACCCAGTCAATTTCAAATACAATGTCAAGATGAGAAAGAAGGCAAACCAAATTTAAAATTCATCATCTTAGAAAGTTCCAGCCTTAGCAGAATTCTTTGTTACAACAACAAATAAGTGTTTTTCTCTGCAAAAAGCCACCAAACATTTACAACACAAAAGGAAGCACAACTTAAAACTCTCTTCTAGCTGAGTACCCCCAAAATCCTGATCCTAACTCAAGCCCACGGCCTTTAAAGGAGTGCAGATAGGCACTCCTGAAGAAATCTTGCAGGAAAAACACTGAATTGTTTAGTCCAGAGTCCTAAAAGGTTTCACTGGAGTTTATCTTTTTGTGCAGTTTCCTGGCAATTGTATTTCTTTTTTCACAGTGACAATCCAGGGCAGCACAGCAGTTAGAGAGCCTCTATATGAGGCTCAACTACACTGTGAGAAGTAGAAACAAAGCAACACCCTTGAGAAGGTCAGATGCATGAGCAGCTATGATGGGCAACAATTCAAGGAGATACATACACATGACATTTTAGGACTTTCAGTTTTAAATTGCTTAACTTGTCCTAATTCCTTCATCTGTGTGAATCACGTCCTTTACATTGTTATGAAGGAAGTTCAATGCTGAACTTGTAGAGCTCCAACAGCCCCCTAACTAATAATGGATTATAACCTGTTCTGATGAGATTTTAGAAATGCCAAGAGATGCCAATGAAGCCTTTAGAAAAATGCCTCTCAGTGACCTAACAGCAGAAGAAAGCTTCTGCAGTGCTTCCAGACACCGTTCAGCTCTATCACTACCAAATGTTTCCTCCTATCGCAGCTTTAGCCATCTTAATAGGTCATTGTGCTCCCACATTGTTACATTTGTTAATAATTGCATCTGTTGACAGAAGTGCTGCTAATACACTAATGGGGCCGCCAGACTGATTTTCTGCCTTGCCTTATTCCATTTACCCTGTTCAACGTAAATTATCACTAACTGTATTTTGAAACAGTGAGAGTTTTGCCAGCATTTGATATTCTTAAAATGTACTTCAGAGAAGGATCACAATTAAGCCATGTTTACCTTTGTGTCAGCTGCAAAAGGTGAGGTCCTCACCCTCCCTATCAGAATTTTACCTAATAGAATGTATCGGAGGGGAGGTATTTGCTCAGAGCTGAGAGGAATGACCTGGCCATCAAGCACACAGGACAGTTCTCTAGGTCTTTACAAGCTGACAAAAGACTTTGCAACTTTGGTACAGTATGAACTGTGTAAGTCTGGACACCTGAAAAAAAAAATACAGGGCAGAAATGTGCCATTGAGAACTGCAGGGATATGCTACTAACCAGAGGTGAGCACAACTTTATTTTTTGTAGATGTTAGCAGTGCTTCACAGGCTTGACTCCTCTAGTATGAAGGCTGTTCTATTCCTTCACTTACTTCTGGGGCCCAAAACCCAGTAAATCATTCATGTCTAAACAGTAACTGTAGCCAAGGCTGCAGATAACCATAATGCAATGCTTTTGATTTACCATTTGGATTTACCTGCATAATAAACACCTTATTTTTAAATTCTCAGAGAAGGAGACCACATTTAACATAACTACTGCTAAAAACCAAATTAGGTATCACAATGTGAACAATATTCATGATAGAGATAGACAAACTCTGGGACTCTGCACAAATTAAGTGTCTCTATACCTGTATTAGGAGAGAAAAAATCCACTGAAAAAAACCCCAGAAACAAAAGGGAACTCAAAGGAAGCAATTCAACATTTCAAAAATAAATAAGCACTCACAATGTGGATTTAGAGTAAAAATATTTTTGGATGGGGTCCCTCAACTCTTTCCGCCTACTTCCATAGACCTTCAAACGCACCTTTTCACACCACCTTATTGTGTGCTGCAGTTTAACTCACACACAGAACAGCTCTCCCAGCCTTGTGTTGGACAAACCTGCCTTGCATGGCCCTGCTTTCCTTTACGCTGGCAGTGAAAGCTGAATG
Organism: Nicator chloris; assembly: GCA_013400495.1. NCBI lineage: Eukaryota > Metazoa > Chordata > Aves > Passeriformes > Pycnonotidae > Nicator > Nicator chloris. The sequence goes on from WAAE01004608.1 coordinate 176,044, forward strand.
TTTCTTAGCATTTGCTTAACAGACAGGAATTCCGTACCAAATTATAAACTAGAAGATAAATATCTGTGAGGATTTCCCTTTGTCAAGCTACAGGTTGTCTTCTTTCTTGTATCCTGCATGAGAGCTTGATGACTGCTGTAACTGAAAGAGGATTTGTCATTGATTTACATAATTGATCACCCTCAGCACTACAGAAAATTGCCAGGGCCATTCTTTCTATTTGCCATGCTGATATAAATGGAGTTTGTTTCCATCAACCACTCTGCCAGATGGACAAATTAAACAGCTTATAAAACTAAGAGACACAGACAGTGATCTAACATGGAAGATTACTACCTTTAGCAGCCCTTTGTTTCTGCTTATATCAGAGATTCTTACAATGTTAGTAAAAAAGTGGTTGCATTTTGCCCACTGCTAGGGGATCAGACAGCCTGAGTGCAACAACTTACCACTCCTGTCTTTGTTAAAGGGCTGAGTGCAGCCTCCAGGAGGACTGGCATTTGGCAGCTTCCAGATGAAGTACGTCCTGCTCCAAAGACAAGGATCTTTCCTAGAACCAGCTCTTGCCTGAAGGACTCTGCTGGCACAGTTGTGCCAATTAAGCAGTTCTGAAGTAACACACACTTCATTTACTTCCCAGCTTTTTTTGCCTACTGTTTCCCCAGAATTAATGAGACTTAACTAGAAAAGCAGGAGTTCTGGAACACGTGACTTCCACAAGGTGAGGCAACTCCTGCAAGCTGCAATCAGCTGATTCACAAGTGTCAGCAGCACGGACTCCAGCTACAAGCCAGGTCTGCAGGAAACACACACACTGAACAAGGCAAGCTGATTTCCTTCTTGCCAACCACAGTGGCATCGAGCATTCTGTAAGAGTGCATGGCCAAGGAGGCCTCCTGCCTTGGAAAAGAATCATGTATTGCAATACTGTGAAGAATTTTTTGAAGACAGTAAAAGCAAGAGCTTGTTCCCCTCTGGGATAGTGCTGGAGCACACAGTCAAAACTGACACTGCAAGGCACATACGAGACAGAGCACAAGTACATCTGTCAAGGAAAAGACAACCTTCTTATTTAGAAATTTTAGTGCTGTAATGCAATTCACAGCTCAACAGTTGTTATGGGAAAAGATGTAGGATAGTCCTTTGTCCTCCTGAAAGGAATTCAATTCTGAAATAACAAAATTATATTGCAAACTTGCCAGTTGTGCGCACACTACGCATCATTTCCCAACCAACTCTTAACCCATATATTGTAAATACAGAGTTTTAGCAATATGCTGGAATCAGGATGCTCTGTTTCAGGTTAGCAAATATTTGAAATGGTAAGGAGGTTTGATTTGCCTGTATGTTACAGGCTTCAAAACTTCAAAACTGTTACAGCAGCAGATAAAGACCCAGGTGCTTTTTTCACTCACTGTAAAAATACACAAAAAATCACAAAACATAATGCTACTTTGAGATGCAATTATTTAACACAGATATGGTTGCTAGCTAAACACACCTGAATGCTGCATATAACTGCATCCAGTTCCACTTTCCTTTTCCTAAGCATAAAAAACGTGAGTTACTTGGTGAAGATGAAAACAAAGTTTAAGTACTATGAATTCTCTCTGCCTTCAATCTACAAATTTGACAATGTAAGGGCATGAACCAACATCTTTGTTGTATTGTGCTCTCCTTATCAGGTGTTCTGAACTCCTAAAACACAAGTTACTCCAGATTACCATTTAATAAAACGCAGCAATTTTAGCTCTCATTCAGATCCCCTATTTCAGACTGCTGCTCCATTGTATTAAAACTGAACAGGTCATGCACATGAATCTCTAGTATCAGTTTCTTGATTTGGCACCACCACACAGTAATGGTTTTTTTTAAAGAAATACACATTTCTTTGACTTTCAGATATATGAAATATTACCTTTAAAGCTGTTTTATATACTGGAATGGAGACAGTTCTCAGTCAAGATGGCCACTCCTTTCACCTTAGCTAGCAACCTTACTGCAGAGACAGTGGCAACATCCACATTAGAAGCATTCTGAAAAATTACTACAAGGACTTTTTCTGGTGTAGGCTCACACATCCCACATTTGAATTTGTCACTCACAAGATGCACATAGAGACAGCCTTCTTGTCTTTAACAGACCTTCTATTGCTAGATGAGAAGTGCTCATCTCTGTGTGTGTTTGTGTGTGCCCACGTACATGCATATACACAGAACCCATATATTCAATGCAGAATTTGCATCATCTTGTCACCCAGCAACAATGACAAAGGAAGAGATTACAATTCTATCATTAAAATACAGTTCAAACAGCATGTCCGTTACTATCATAAATCCTTTTATATACATATTCACACTTTCTGTAGGAAAGAAGTTTCATACATTAAATATTGACAACCTTTAAGGTATTAAATACATATTTATTCAATATTTTATTAAGATTATTTAAAAAAATAATCTTAGGTATTCTTTATTTTCACAAGGTGTATGCAATCATGGTGAGTAACCTACACTTAAGCTCTAAACAGCCTAATCTAAACCCCAACAACTTTGATGGGCTTTAGATCAAGCACGTGAGAGCACCGTAACAAACACTGTTTCAGGAGGTAATTCCCATGCAACATCAAACTATGACAAGACACAAGAGGCTAAAAATGGCTCATCATAATTTATTTTATGTTAAAATGTACAGCTTGGGGGGGGTGTAGTTTTTTTGCAGTTTTTATTTTTGTTGCTTGGGTGGGTCTTTTGTGGGTATTTTTTTAAGTGACTGACTAAAAAGATAACAGATAAATACAAGAGTGTAACTGGGTCCTATTTTTACATGTATCAAGCCTCTTCTGTTCGGCCCTTACAGTCACTCTGTACAGGTACAAAGGCTACAAAAAAGGAAGCAATATAAACAGACACAAATAACTTTTGCCTTTTTACATGCGATCTGTAAGCTTAGTTTGAGCTATTCACACGCTACTGCTCTATTTTTTCCCTTAAAAAATAACTCCAATATTTTATAAAGATAGAAAAATCTACAGATGGAATGAAAATGTAAAGTTAGAGGCATTTCCATAAAATAGCAACTTTACACCAAATTCACTACTTTTTTTTTTAAATCCTGCCAAGTATTCGGACATATACGAAAATGTTTCAAAACTTGACAAATAAACACTGAGATGTTTCAATCAACAAAAAACCGTAAGTTTTTATAAAACAGAAAGCTGCCTTTTTTCCTACCCAGCCCCAAAGAAACTGGTCACAAAAATGGAAAAGAGTCTCAACTTCACACTAAACATACAGCAATAAAACCCTTTGAACTAACCAAAATGTGAATAGCTTTTGCAGCTTTTTTTATTATTTTTACAAGTTTTATAATTAACAAAAATATAGTTCTGGATTTTTTTACCCCTCAAACTAGGGTAACCTAATCAAGGCAAAAAAATTAAGAAATGGCTTACTGTTAAGCACAACACTTGTACAGTACTACAAAATGCACTGTCACTAACAAAGACATTAGCGGCATGCAGAAGTGTCACCTTCAGAAACAAAATAATACAATAAAAGAACTGCTAAAAGGCATTTACATGTGGGGAAAGGAGAGAGAAAAAGCTCATGATCCAGTACTGTCTGATAGTTTTGGAGTCTATTTATCCACATTTTTAATGGGAGCAGGCACATAAAATGGCTCTGAACCATCAGCTGCTGTGTAATTGCAGTTCATAGAAAGAGTTCTTCCTTTCCAGAGAACTTCAAGCTCAATGAAATAAACAAAAAATGGAAAACCACCTTATTCCCCCCAAAGAGAAGTTAAATCTCACAATGTTAAAAAAATAAACAAAAAACCCCAAACAGAACAAAACAACAACAACAAAAAAAAACCCAACAAACCAACAAAGCAAGAAATAAAGAAAAACTTGTATAAGGCTTTCTGCTGCATACAGCTTTTAAATGGTGCCAACAAATGTTTTTGCATTCACACCAATTGCTGGTTTTGAAATCGTACTCTCCAAAGGTATTTGTGCAGATCAATCCCATACGCCAGTCTGGTAGCACGTCTCTCCCACGGGCCTACCTTCTCATGTAGGATCCATTGAGAGACTGCTTGGACATGCCTGTGTTCATGTAGCCGTGGTGGCCCGGAGGAGTGTACATCATGTTACTGTGGGGTGCTGTCTGCATTGGCTGCTGTGCATATGGCTGAGTTCCCATCATTCCCATCTGCATCTGCATAGGGTACTGGGGGGTTTGATTCATATACCCATGATTACTGTGATAGCCACTGTTCATCATTGGCTGGGACATACTGTAACCGTTCATAGCATTAAGGGTGTTCATATTCATGTTCACTGAATTGACGTTATAAGCAGGGGCTGGCATCAAATTCACACTCATGTTCATGCCACGCTGCATTGTTAAGGTCCGGGCAGGCCCTTGCATGGCCACAGTCTGTGAAGCTCGCCCATAAATTTGTGGCTGATGGGCTGCAGCAGCAGGTGGCAGAGGCGTGGATTTGGTTCTTACAGAGACATGACCTTTGCTGGCCATCTGAGTCTGCAGTCTTTGGGTGTGGGATATTCCAATATTCGATGAAGCCATATTACGCTGCAAAAGGGGAGGTGGCAAATTCATGGGAGGAGGAGTAAGGTTGGGGGGAGGGGTCATGGTAGCCTGTGCTTGGGGTCCTCCAGGAACAGCATGTGGAGACTGAGAAAGCTGAACAAGCCCTGTGTTACTTAAGGGGGCAGACAAAGAGGCACTGTTTGCATAGGAAGTTACAGCAGCTGAATGGCTGTAAGGCAAAGAATGATCCATAAGCGTATTCGTTAACTGTTGCAGTTTAGCAAGGCTGAAGGTGGCAGATGGCTGTGAGTAATGCCCTGCTCCGAATTCACTCTGCCCCATTCTTTCATATAATCCAATGTTGGCATTGCTAGTCTCGGGGATTTCAGTCAACTGCATAGGTGGTGTGAAATTAGCAGCCATGCTGCACTGGGATAACTGTTGGTTGCTGCTTGGAGGCCTTTCAACAACACAGCCTTGGGGAGATTTTACATTACAAGTGGGAGGAGAATTGATGTTTGCTTGTTGCATCATACTGCAGCTTCCATTAATGTTAGACATCTGCTGGGTCACCGCACAGCTACTCTGTGTTAGGTTACTAGATGTAAGGCTGCTGTATGAGCAACTGTTTTGAGAAGAGTTGTTTCCACAGATACTACTACCCATAGTAGAATCGTAACTGCTTGGGTTTTCATAGTTTTCTGTTGTGCTCTCAATACTTCCTAAGTCACTAAAGCCACTGTCCACAACTTGCTGCGAATGATCAGAAACTGAGGGAACATCCATCATTGGGCTGGTCTCCATGTTCTGTAGAGATGGCACAGAAATGGCACTTTGATCTGGGCTGATCTGAGCATAGCTGTTCTCTAAAGGAGCAACATTTGGACTATTAACAGAACGAACTGACTGGCTGGGATGAGAGTGCACAGATGAAACTGGGCTGCTGTGGTCAGACTGCTGACAGTCATCCATTGTGGTCATTTGGGGACTTTGGTCATTGTGGGCATAGTTCTGCAAACTTCTACAGGCCTCTTGGGTCTCTGCACAGTCCTGAAATGTATCTTCCTGTTCACTTGTTTCTTGGGTTAGAGACTGTACTGCTTGAACTGTCTCTGAGTCAATCTCCATGGTCTCAGTACTCTCTCCCTTGAAATCGGAATGTAATTCTTCACCAGCTTTTTGGTCCTGGTTGTTGTCTGCATGATCATCATCAGATTCAGGCACTGGGTCTGAATCTGTCGCAAGTTCCTTCTGGTCACTTTCGCACTCATCAGCTGCAAGGTCAACACCACAATCCATTAACTCCTCCTGATTTGAATTACCAGTTTGAACATTTACGTCTAAAAAAGACTGCTGAGTTTCCAGCATTTCTTTGAAAGCTTCACCAGGCAATTCCTCTTTCTCCACTTCTGTTGAACCCATGTGACTATCATCTTCATCATCTGCATCATGATCCTCATTGTGAGAAGGTTCTTCATCCTCCTCCTCCTCTTCCTCCTGATCATCCAAATGCACAGACTCCTCTTTCTGCACAAAAACTTCTTCTGCTTTATCTTTTTCTTGATCTTTTGAACTGATTCCATCTTCTTCTATGCGCCTTTCTTCTTCCCCAGCTTTCATAGTATCATTTTCTTGTTTTTCAAAGGGTTCACTGGGTGGATGCAGAGGTTCAGGTTCTACTTCTTTCACCTCATCATCTGGTGGTGGTAATGCTTCAACAGGTTCTTTAATAGCTTCCTCCATGACAGCAGGAACTGAAGAGGGCTTGTCTTCAGCTACTTCCTTTTGTTCTTCCACCAGCACCTGATAGTCAGGCTCCATGGGAGTTTCGGGTGGAGTGTATAAATTAAGCTTAAAGCCAGGTTTTCTTTCCTTGCTTTGCCTCCATTTAGACGGACCACGTTTAACTCCTTTGGGCCAACCCTGCTTACTCTTTAAAGGTTCAAGATTGTCTTTAGTGCTTTCTTCCAACACAGCTACATCCTCTGTATTATCTTTGGAAGGTAAAAGAGAAAAAAAAAAGTCTTAGCTTGCAGACTAATCAATATTTTCCAATATAAACCTGAAAATAATTTATAAACTCAAAATGTACTAAGAAAGTATGAAACAGGAGTTATAAACAGGTCTCAAAAACACAGTAGAACAATGTACTATCTATAGCTCAAACACACTACACAGATATGTTACGGTTTGGTGGCCTTTTAACCACCATCAGAATCACCATTTATACATCAGAAGTGTCCCAGAGATTTAAATGACAAGACACAAACTAAAGCAAATACTGTCCAGATATTTGATTTTTCACCTTTGGTTTTAGAATACAAGTATGCCCTCACTTTACAAAGACATTGATCTAACATACATTCATCTTTTTGACAGTGATGACATGAAAGTCTCAAGTCTGCTCTTTGACCATTCTGGAGGACAAGGCATAACAAATATATAATCATGCTTTAATACCACTACTGAAAGAAGGTGGTTCATTCTAATACTTCCTCATGGGCAACATATCATGATATAGCTCACAAGAGATGATAGAAGGCAAAAGATAATTAAAATTACACACAGAGTGCATCAGAATACTAAAATAATCCATTGACTATTAAAAAAAGGACCAAAACACATTCACCTCTTTCCTTTCTCCCCAGATACCACTTACACATACTCCAGAAAAAAAGGAGAATTATCAAGAGATAACATGCTGCACTTGATGCTTCTATATTGCGATGACGTGGTCCATAGGCAAATACAAAACATCCGTCTAGTTAAAAAAGTGCAAACCTGACCACTGGGACACAGCTGGAACTTGCTAATAATTTTTTTGAGAAGCTGCAAAAGCAGTAATATTCTAATGTACCACATCACACAAGAGCTGTTTGAAATACGAATCAGCCCATGATCCCTCAGTTGAGGATTGCAAGGATGAAACTTCCCATGCAATTACAAAAATACTGAAGTAGTACCTACTGGCTTCTTAGAGAAGATACACAGACCTGAGAGTCTAGTCCTTCATTCTGGAATTAAAACTCATAAGCATAATTTGAGGGCCAGGAGGTGAAGGGAAGAGTGTACATTCAGAACAGCTCATTAGTAGCTTCACTATCCATCCATTAACTTTTCTGACAGGAAATATACTTGAAATCAAACTAGAAATGCAGCTTTGAAAGAACACAGTTAAACTGTCTCTACATGGAGAAAAAAACCAGGATCCTGGTGCTAAGGATATATTATGGCACAAAAGCATCAAACATTTCACTGAATTACCAACAATGCTGAAGAGAAAGGTATTTGTAAATCAAATCTCACTTTTTGCTTGTATCCCTTTACCACTGATACAACAACTATATTGGACAATATTCCAGTGATACCCTTTGCACTGTTGAGTATGAAATGCCCTGCTGTAGGGACATAGAAGTTTCTGACAATATGACAAGAACTTCAATGCCTCACACTGGAAAAGATTTGTTTCCTGAACACAAAAAGTAAATTATAACATTACGATAATAATGGCTAAATACATATCATGAAAAATTTCCAGATTTATGACAAAAATAAACACTTCTTTTGAAGGCAACCCAACACTATTTTTGTGAAGATATAAGAACCTTTTAAGTTTACCTGTACAATTTTCATCACTCCTGTAAGAATGCAAATCTTTCTCCTCCTTGCTCTGCTCTTCTTCCTCCTGTTTCTGTTGCCCAGGTTGATAGTCAAAAGCTTTTCGAATCACAGGCTTCAAGTCGTCATCTTCTCCATCCATCTCACAGGTGGGTTCCAGCTGTGGCATGGGACGTTCTTCATCTGAGTTATCAAATGGCTCATTCAACACCTCTGTTGTTTCAGAAATGGTCTCTGTTGTAACACTGCTATTTATTCTTCTGCGCTTACGGCCCCTTTTCTTTTTCAGTATGAAAGGTCTCTGAAAAATAATGCCACAAATCAAACTCTTCCCACATTCCTGTTCATTAACTGATTCTGGACATAAATTTCTGTAGAGTGAGTTTACAATAATGCATTTACTCATTCAAAAAAACACCTTAGGTGGCATCAAATTCAAATGTAGACAGAATCTAAAACTAAACTGTCTAAACAGTTTAAATAGATATGTATACATGTATACAAATCTTTCCGTAAATGAAGACTAGAATTTTCTTTATATTGTAGTGTCTTTTATTTTCTTCTGTCAAGTAATATTCATAGCACTATTACATAAATTGCACTCACACATTTTTCCTCTGTAGATTTTTAATTCCCCAACAACCTTCACAAGTATCAAAGCTTATTCTTCTACATTTCAGGTTTCTGCTATTTTTAGAAATAAGTATGTACACAGAAAAATAGATAACATTGAAGAAGTGCACCTCAAGAATCCTACAGTTGGCTGCTACAAAAAACTGTCTAAGATTTTGTTTTTCTATTATTATACATCCTCAGAGATGGTTACTTGGAAGTAAGCTCACTTAAAGTATAACCAAAGGGACAATGCAATTTCCTAATTCTCACCAGAGACACCTAAATACATAGGCTAAGGTGAGTGCTTTAAAATTTTGGGATTCTTAAGTTTACTAATTTAAGCAACTTAAAGAGCTGATTTTTCAAAGATATTAAGAATTATGCAATCATGGCAGTAACAAGAATTTACCATTCAAATTATAAGAATATGGGTTAAAAAACCCCTTTTGTTTTAACAGTATCTCTTTTGAAAAAGAGTATTCCCCTTGTAGGAGTTCCTGTATTAAAAAAAAAAAACAACAAAACAAACTATAAAAAGACAAACCCCACAAGCTGGACCCCATCTTAATACCAAAAAACCCCCCAAACATTAAGATATTGAATCAATACCAATACCAAACAGCAGAGGGCAATCTCTAATTTAAAAATTAACAGAAAATTCATTTTTAAATGTCATTAGTATTTTATAGTTCTGTGAAAAATCCAAAAGACAAAAAATTGGATGGAGTGCAGAAAAGAGAAGAGACACGTAGTTAAGTGTCCAAATAACACATAAAGGATCAAAACAGTCTAACAAATGATGGAAAAAAACCAGGTTGTTCGTTTGATGACAACTATTTGATTGAAATCAGAGACAAATGACTTTGAAGCAAAGCACTGAAGTAACACACCTTTCTTTTCATGGCCAGGGACTGGGGCTTTGTCAGCCGGGGAGGCGAACTCTGTTGATTCTCATCCCCGCCATCCTCCTCGCTGCTTTCTTTAGATTGTTCTGTGGATTGCCCTCGCTCCCCCACCACTGCCACACTTTCTGGAGATCGCAAATATTTATTTTTAGATTGTACTTTTGCAGGTGATTGCCTACTATTAGTTCTTGTGGAGAATATTTCTTGCTCTTCCTTTTCCCAGCAGCTAGCTTGTTCCATAAGACGCTCAGCCTGAAGAGTTGAGGTTAAAATAACAGGTCACTGAAACAGCATTTACTTAGCTATATCCTTTACATCCAGCTAAATAGTTAAAATAAGTCAACCCTGATTAGCACTGCTGGCCAACCTAGCAACAACATTTCAGCTGAATCATCTAGTTGCTCCTTTACAACAGTTAACAGATAACAAACCAAAGAAGATTGCATTTCATGGGATATTTAGCACTATTAATGATGCAGCGAATTGATTTAAGTCCTTTAGCACTACATTACATGCCCACTGACTGGATCACTTTGAGCAAGTTGAGAACACAAAGAATCGATTGACAGTGCAGCCCCTGAGCTCTGCACCAAATTTGATCTGATTACATGCTCTTTGACTACCTCAAGAGTGATAAATACAGCTCCACGACAAGTGATTCACATTTGAAGTTTTCATATGCATCCCCCCAAAGTTACCATGTGTTGCTGCACAGCTTCCAAAAACTCTGCATTACAATAGCAGTACGTAGCAGTCAAAGCTAAATCTGCCCTATTTAGGACAGTCTATGTTGAATATTCAGAGTTATGAAAGCCAAAGGAAGAGAAATTCAGAAAATATCTGATATTACCTCCTTTTCTGCTTCCCTCTCTTCTTCAGAAACTGCAGCATTAGAAACTAACAAAGGAGTCCATCTCAAGCTTTCAGGATCTACTTCATTGATACGTGGATTTGCTTTCAGTTTCTCCATATGACTTGAAATCAGCTTTTCCCTTCTAATAATTACAAATCTACAATCAAATAAACAGTAATTTAATTTAGAAAGCGATCACCTAGAAAAGGCTTTCTATAGTTGACATCCTTTTGCAAAACAACCTTTGAAAAAAAGGGGTAAATGAAAGGATCCATCAAACTAAAAATACCAGCTGACACACAGTGACAGCATCCTTACACTACTGACTGTTTACTGAGAGGAAGTGAGGAAACAACAGTTTATGAAGTGAAAGCTCAATATTAACCATCACTAGGGCAACAGAGAGGAAAGGAAAGATTTTACAGTTGACTACTCTAAACCTAATGCAAGAGGTTTAGTGTTGGCACTTGAATCACTGCCAGAACAATTTCTAATTTTAATATTACATAAAAACATAGATAGAAAACACTGTGGATCATCAAGTCAAGAGTGAGAAAGTCGGAATGTTACAGCTGAAGACGTAAGTTCACGGGACAAGAACGCAAGTCAGAAGCACAGGTTTTCTAACGAAGCATACAAATGTACTTTAGTCCGGTGCTAATGAAGTACAAAATTACTTTCCAATTACTATGAGGTGGCATATCAAAAGTAGGTAAAGACTAATAAAATAGCACAGTATGCTAATATATTAGCACACATCCCATCAAACTCCCCTGTTACAAAGAACTCGACAACTCTAAACAACAAGGATTACCAAGAATTTCAAGTGCTGTAAAAATCAGGTTGGTAAAGTATCAAGATTCTCTCAGTGCAAAACAAAGTTTAAAAAAAGAAATCAGATCCAGAACCCTTTTCCCAGAACTGTGACAAACTTCTACTTCACTACATGTAAAAAAATTTCCCTTAAAATACATTTGTCCTCAGATTGTCCATAACAAAGTACTCCAGAAAGGATTTAAAGCAATGCCAGCACTCCTCTTACTACTCACATATACCATCTTGTAAACCAATCTCCTTTTGGAAGACTTGCATTCTTAGTGGTTCAAAAATTAGTAGTTTTGAATACTAGTGCTGGGACACATAAAAAATTACTGAGGCTGAACTTTTTCTGATTTTAATTTTCTTTTTTTGGCAAGCCAGTGTTTGTAAGGCAGCTTTGCTTGATTATAAAGTTTCTATGATTAGAATATCCAGAAAGAATTAAGATCATCTTCAGAAACACAAATACCATTGAAAGTCATTTAAGACATTTTATGGAAAGAGAAAGACCAAACAAGAACAACTCAGTAAAGTTCTAAAATACCCATCAAGAGCATGAAGAAAGAAGATACTCACAAAACAGGAACTCACCTTCTCAGTGCACTGACTTTCAACTTTGACCGTAACATTAAATAGAAACTTGTATTATCAGTACCTTGAGCAGGAGCACTTCATGTAGAGCTGATCTGGTCCCATGGTTTACATGAATTCAGCAATGATTGAAAGAGGAGGTGTGGAAAGAGAGACTGCCACCCACAACCACAATTTTTTCTCTCACTGGTATTCAAAGCAAAATATTTGCACAGCAAGAGGTGGGAACACTTAGGGAAGATTATACTGAATGAAACAAAATTCTTAACTGAAAATGTTTTGAGCTGGCCACATAGTTCTAATAATCATTAACATGAAAGAGCATCCAAAAACTCCCCAGGAAGAACAGCTCTTTATGTAAAACTCATCCGTAGTGACTTCTACAGTACAATGGTTAGCACTCATTTTAAAGTTAAACTCTTACACAGACATTTTTCACATCAACTGTTTTTTTAAGTAGAGAATGTTTTGTCTCAGTATTTAAAACTTTTTTTACAAGATTCACTGACCTATCTTCTCTTTTATCTATCATGCTATGTTGCTGCAGGGTTGTGGCAATATCATGTGGACACATTCCAGTAGCTCGGCTCATTCCTTTGATGCTGATTTGTTTTTCATGGTGGCAGTTCAGGTATTCCAATATGACACTTTTCCAATAAGCCAAGTAGGAGAGACGACCCAGATCAGACAATGGCTTTTCAGGGGATCCTGCTTGACCCTCTCTTCTAGAAAGTAAATAACCTAGAATAAAAATAAACAGGATACCTTATGGAGATAATAAATCAAGGAATTTTAACTAGCCTGTAAGAAAGTTGGAATTAATACAAAAGATCATCAGCATGACTGATTCAACTACTGGAATGTCTTGCAATTAAAGAAATCTTCTCTATAAAAGAGATGAGTTTTGGTCATTACAGTGACACAGAAAAGATCAAATTCTTGTGAGTGACTCAGATCTTATGAGAATCAAACCTTAACCAAAAACTTTTCTAATTGTAAGGTGAGGATGAGAAGAAAAAGCCAACATGTTTTGGAACAGGTCCCATCATAGACATTTTCCTCTAGAACTACAACTCTGGGGTCTTTTCAGAAACTTTTACACCCGAGTTACATCACTGAAGCCAAGAACTTTCAGAAGAATTTCAAGAGGAACTATCATGGGTAGTATCAGTTAGAGTCATTTTTCTTCAAGAAGCCCCGAGTGACAGAAGTTTTTGATTAAACAGCTAGAAGTTGTATTTTGGAGGTAACGTAATTCACAAGATGAATTACTCAGAGAATTAGTTAAGAGAAATAATTAAAAAAATAATCTCCCTTAATTCACATTTAAGAACATTCACATAATTCCTGCTTGCAATTTTCAAGACAGTAACTGATCCACTATTACACAATACACCAACTTCATTTTATATTCTATGCATGTTGTAAGTCCCTTTTAACTCTTCAGCTTTAAGAGGATTTTACAATTTAGAGTAGAACACACCTGCTTGGAGATACCAGAAGATGCCACCTGTAAAACTAATTCAGTAGAGAGAAAAAGTAACACAATTAATAATAGGTATCCTTTCGCAGTAATTGATCCCTCCATGATACATGTTCTGCATTGTGCCTTTCCAAAAACTGCCCACACACAGGCCTTAAACAACCAGGCTTACAGAACACTTCCCCCACTATAAGCACAGACATTATGTTTATGGAATTGGATTACCCAAAGTCATTTGGAATCGACCAAAACATACAGTTCTTGTGCCTTCTGATATTCTTAAAATACTTTTTTTGCCCTTAAATTTTTCACTTTTATTTTTCAAAGACTGATGTAAACCATACCTAGTACAGTCATGTTTATTAAACAAATCCTACTAACCTCTTCACGAAGCTTCTCCTAATCAAATTAGCTATAAATTAAAAGCATATAATTAACATCCAGGTTTGAGAGAAGCAGTGTCTGTCTCCTTATTTTGCTGTATTGTCCACCATACACAAACCACACACAGAGGTATTTTTCTTAGATAAAAACACAGAATACACATACCGTTATATGTCTATTTACTCTGCCTGAAACATTGGTCTTCCCTTTCTTGGACACAATACCAAAGGTCCACAACAGAATTTAGAAAAAACATACATAGATATGCATCACAGTCTAATCTCTAGTTTGTCTAAAGAAACTTATATAGACATCCTACCATTTCAAGTGATCACAGCTTAGATACTGACATAAGCAGAGTGCCTTTTGTATCTATTAGCATGATTTGTGATAAAATGCCAGAGCTTCAGGAACACCATCCCACATCTGCCTACTCCTACAGAGCTACATGAAGCCTGCCTACACCTGCATGATACCACTGGAAACTCAGCAAGCAAATTTATTTTGTTTTACAGAAGAAATACTACCATAAAAATTAGGGAAATGAAAGTATTTTAGCATTTAAAGTTGCAGCGTATTAAACTGTTTTGTAACTAGGTGATACATTTTAGTACATCTTGGTACATCTTTAGTACATCTACATGCAACTAGTTTTGACAGAAAACATAAAATTCCACATTGAACACCACAGTGCATCCTGAATAGTTTGAAAGTCAAGAATTGATGCTTTAATTCCAACTGCACAGAAGCAGACCTATAGTGTATAGCCTATTCTGTCTAATTTTAAACAAAGCTTCACTTGTATCAAGAAAGAATTCTGGATCACCCTGTGTACAAACCCAAGTTTTATACTAAGATGTCACTGCCCATAAAAAAAATGCAAGACTGAGGCAGGTAGAAGTAGTGATAGAAGCTTCAACATAGGAAAAGAGAGGGAGAATAACCTAGATTTTAAAAATAAATCCACTAGAAGAACTTAGAGTTGCTTCAAGTAACTTGACAGTTTACCCTACCAACTTCACATTCACGAAGTGTCGGGCACTAATAGTGTTTGTAGGGTATTTGCAAGACCTAGATTTCATTCTTGCATTTCACTACACTTTAAAGTTACTTTGACAAAAATTCTTCCTCTACTTTCATTTTGCTCATAGGTAAGGGGGCTGCACCTATAATTTCTTGGTAAACATACTACGAAGCTGAATAAAAAACCACTATCCAAACAAGAGTTTGGAATCATTACTTAGGCAGCCACAGTACCTTTAGAGTTTTACTGCTGGCTCACTGTATCTTTCCTGTGTCTGGGGATTTAGAGACTAGTTCTTAGTGGTCATTTTCACTCTACATGAAGGCAGTGAAATGTTACCTGCATGGCAGTAACATCTGTCAGTATTCTTCCCCTACCTTTGTAAAATATAACCTATGCCTAAAATATAACCTATAACCAAGACACTCACATTCTAGAGGATCAAAAATATAAATCAGAGGTAACAGTCTTGGTTACCTGCAGCAAGCACTGAACGGAAAGTCTCTCTTGACAGATTCTGTGATTTGAATAACACCTATTAAATTAAACTTACCAAAGAGGTGCCAAGTAATTGATCTAAGCTGCAGGTAAATAAAAACACTGATCTTGGTAGCTCATGTATCTGTCCTGAAGCATCTGAAATGAGCACAATATGCCCCTGTTAAACAGATACCTGCAGCCTCACTGTGCCTACCTAATCCTAGTAATGGATAGCCTCCAAGTGGCACCTGACAGAACTTGCTTAAGGTATAATCCTTGAGATCACATTATTAACAACAGCAACACTCACAGGACAAAATAGAGCTCTTCACCACCCACCCCCAAGAGTTAACAAACCAGACTGTATGCTACACAAAAAAACTAAAACCATAAAATCTAAGACCTAATCAGAAAGAGTTGTCCATCTTATCTTCTGGGCATATGAATGATAGCACCACAAAATTCAACAGCCAAAATATCATTAAGGATTTTTATTTCTTGCTTTATCTCTATCCTCCACAGCAAAGCAACGTGCCAAATAAGATTTACAGCCTTTGATTTCTGCCACACAAACCTCGCCAGAATCACCAAGGATAATCTTATCCAAGATTTGAAACAATTAGAAGAAATGCAATCTGAGAAAGGGGAAGTTCATATAACATACATAAATTTTATGCCGTCATCACAAATTAAGGAGATAAATAGGCATTAAAACATACATTTAAACAAACTGACTTGTAATTATCTAGTAATTTCAATCTACAGCATTCCTAGTAACACCCCTGAAATAGCTACAGAATCCACAACACACTTATGTGAAAACAGTAACTTTAATACATCTGTGCCAGTCTCCAGAAACTTTCAGTTAGTTAACTACTGATTTTTTTTTGATGGTTGGTTCTGGATCCTCAAACAAGTTAAATAGCATGAGATGAGAGGTCCAGGCTTGATAGCAGGACAGTGGCCAATCAAGAGAAAACCAAGGGACAAACTGAAACTGGCAACCACCACTTGAAACACATGCAAACAGAATTAGTCTGGCTTCATCCAAACAACTGGAACCAACCAGCTGAATGTCCACACTTTTTGGCAGTTTTTAAGACCTTGGTAAGATTTGTTAAATATCACTTCCTTTTGTAAACAGTGCAGGTCCATCTTTCTCCTCCATTCACTGCATTTACTTGTGTGTTCACCAAGAGAAATTTATTGTCATGCCTGCTGTGAGGTGAACAGATTCATATTTCACCAGCTGTCTCCTCAAAATCTTCTAAAAATCAGGATCAGATCAGCCCTCTTTACTCCTGTGGCAGGAAAGCAGTTTCATGCATACTTCAAGTTACAAACTGCCAAGAGCAGCTATTTCATTAAGTCTTGTATCTCCAAATGCCCACGACACATCCTGATCTCCCTACCACACACACTTCTAAACATCACTACCCTCAGCTTTATAACATTAAGCAAAAATCACAACACAGTTTTAAATTTAGCTTGAGACAGCTGAATTGAGGGAACACATTTGTTCTTTTGTTTTTAACACGGTAGCAAATGCAGGCTAGCCTTCAAAGGTGTAAGACAACAGAGATGCAGCCTGCACAGAGGCCAGTGAAATACAAAGCAGCAGCAAACAAAGGCAGTGAACAACTGGTATACTGGGAAAGACCAAATGAACAAACTAAAACTGACAGAAGAAAGTCAAATGAAGTTTGAAGATTTTTTTAAAGGCACTCCTGCAATCTAAATGCTCTCAATGCCTGCTTTATGTTCTATAGCAATGAACAAATCAATTTACCATTTCATTTCACAGAATAGTTCCGTTTGGAAGCAACCACTGGAGGTCATCTTGGCCAGCCTCCCTGCTCAAGCAGGGTCTCCCTAGAGCACGTTGCTCAGGATTGTGTCCTGACAGCTTCCCAACATCTCCAGGAAGGCAGACTCCACAACCTCTCCAGGCAACCTGTTCCAGTGCTCAGACCCCTCACATCCACATTTTCTGATGAATAGGCAAAGAACAGACACCTAGACTGAAATGTTCAGTTTCCTTGAGTGCAATTAACACTGACCACAATCATTGTAAAGCCATTAGGCTTTCAGTAAGATAAGGAATTATTCATGATGCAAGCAAACCAAAAAACCCAACTTGTGAGCTGGATGTAGGTGTTTGAATTACACTTGTTTGTGTTCACACAAGACTGCAAGGCCACTGTGGCTCAGTTACACACAGCAACAGTCAAACCATGGCATGCAGATTGCACAGGATTGAAGGAAGACTTTGTGGTTTCCTACCCACCTGAGGAGTTAGGGAACTCAGCTAATATGAAAGTTTGAACAAGCATCTTTGATATACTTGTATTTACTACTTCTTTTTTAAAACCACCTGAAACAGTCCTAGAAATGCTGTATTTTATTATTAAATAAAAAGATTACTTTGTTTAGCTTAAGAGCAAACAACAGTCAATCAGTAAGCATCCACACTTAGGAAAAAAAAAAATTGTAGCCGAGTAGCTTCTAAGAAGGTGAAATGGAGGGTTATAGTTGGCTTGTAAGTATATCACTCACCCTTTTATGAAAGGATCACAACATTTCTTGCCTTCTCCGGTGGGCAATACGGTTGTACATTTTACTGAAAATTCCACACAGCCAGAATATAATCCATCCAGGGGCAGCTTCAATGCAAGACTCTCCAGAAGATGCCACTAGCTGAAACTTTAGTACAATTTCCTGTGTTCTATTAACTGTGTGCTCCCTTAAGGGAGTATCTGACATAGCAACCTCACCACAAACAACAGTGACATATGCCATGGACACTGTGCTGATCTAACACAATTCCTCCATTCCTTGAACTTCACTGCTTACAGACAGGCAGGTTCTTTGAGAACAGTGCCACAAAGAGAGGCACTTCACTCTTTTGAGGGCATCATGTATGATGCTGAACTCTTGTTTTGAAACATCAGTGCATTGCATTGCAATGCAGCACATTGTCTTCAGCAGAAACAGAATCAGCAGAAACATACCTGAATGGAAAACAGAGTACTGAATCTCATTCTGTGACTGCACTAGTACTTAGAAAGTGCAGTTCCTTTCTCTTATGCTACTAGAGACAAATCCATGTATTTGCTTTTCACTTAAGGAGGCTAAAAACCAAAACAAACAGTCTTCAAAGTGGACCCCAAGGGTAAGGATTAATGAGTCCTACTTTTTAGCTAGAACGGATTTTTTGTCTGCTACAAAAACTCTGGAAATAACAGTTTACACTGCAAATTTGAAAAGTATTTTATCTGAGAGCCTGTGATCAAGGGAACAGTTTTATGTGTCTTATGTATCAATCACATCATGTACTGGAGACAAACAGTTCTGATCTTATTTAACAAGTCATGTTCAATATCACTTTCTAGGAAATCAATCCTATCAATCTCTCAGAATAAGAAAGTTACAAATAATAGTAAAGAAAGTCTGTTACATTCTTGTAATTGAGACAGAGCTCACTTCACAAAAGAAACAGCAAAAAGACAGATATCTTTAAACTATAATGAGTCCTACCAAAGTATTCCAGCCCTTATCTTTGATTAGGCTAGTTGTTCTAAAGAACAGAAATTTCCACTCAAATTTTGTAATTCAAACTTCTACACTTTTCTTAACATATCTACAGATTAGATTGGCTTTTACCTTAAAGAAAAGCTACAACCAAATAGTCTTTCCCTCAAAAACAGAACTACACCAATGGTAGTTTAATGTCAAAAAAGGAGAGCTTTGCTTCACTGCAAAAACTCATTACAGAGAAATGTTTACATCTTGTTTCATACCCCCACATTCACAGAATTCTCAATAAACTTCACACACGTAGCTCTTCAATAGGAGCAACTCTTACAGGAGAAGAACCATACAGAAAATGCAATATAGCAAAGGTCCCTGGACCAGAGTAACTCCTGAGTCTTACAGAAGTAACCCTACCAGTGGCTATTAACCTACTACTAGCCTTTGAACCAGAGACGACTGGGTCTTAAAAGCACAATAAGCTGTCTTGATGAAACCCTGCTGAACATAATAAAGATTTCCTTGTTGCTATCATCGTCCATGTATCCTAGTAAAACTACATGAGCATCATCATGGTACCTTCAAAGAGAAAAATTTCTGTTTTTCTGTATTGGGAATCTTCATTCATATGAAAAAAAAATTGAGTCTCCAGCTCTTAAAGTACAAAGGATCAAAATTTAAGAGAAATATCATTGCAAACCCCTGAATTTATTGCTTATGTATTAAAATACCCACAAAACAAAAACTGTATTATCATATCTGAATAACCTTCCAATCATTTTTAAACCCAGAAAATCAGACTGTATGCTTGTAATACATAATGACAGAGAATCAGGGTGAGGAATTGACCATACAAAGAAGCAAATTCAAATCTGTTAATCTGGCTTCCAACGTGGAGTCTCTTTTGCCACTGTAATATGTCTCACAGCAAAACAAAAAAGCAAACTTAAATGGTTCCCAACTTGCTCAAGCCTAGCCTGCATAGAAAGGCCATTTTAAAATCAGGTTTCAACTCACAAACAGCAATGACATAGCTTAGAACAAGCATCAGGTTGTCAGTCATGAAACAGCTACTGAGCTGCTACAACACACAGCAAGCCACAATAAGGTGAAGTGGCAGCAGCTTCCCTTCACCTACAGATGCCATCGGGATGTGCTGGGACACAGCAGCGAGCTGTAAACGGCTGAACTGAATGAGGGACAACACAGACAGCAGAGACACAGTGTGCCATTCTAAAGGACAACCTTGCTCTCCAACCATGCACTAAGGCCACCGCAATCAAATTCATTTGAACAGCTACACAGAACTGTGGTCAATACATAACTCCATTTCATCTTTCTGGACCTGTTCAGCTGTACTAACAACAGGAAAACACCACTGATCTCATAAATAGGCTTGAGGAAAGCTGCCAGTGTTGAGTATCACGTTATCAAGCCCACTTCAAAATTCACCTATGCAAGACAGTTCCTAAATGACAGCCTGCTGAACAGTTTCAAATAGTCCCTGGGGAAAAAGGCCTATCACTGGTAGGTATCACCCAGCTGCTTGGAAGGTTCATCCTCTTCCCTCTTTTTCATCAGGCTGTGTATAACAAATGCCCAGCTCAGCATTAATGGCTGCTGCCCTATCCTCTGATTCTGAAGCCTACAGGCTTGACAGGCCTATGACCCATTCCACAGCAGAGGTTCATGCTTCCAAGTAATTCCTTTGTGTAGAGCACAACCTTCTGTCCCTGCAGAGACTGAGACACATCTACTGCAGCAGTCCAGTCTCATGAGCTACCCGCTGCATCTCTGTAACCCCCGTGAGGTTGTAGCTCAAGGACAAAGTACAGTCTTCTAATTCCACTTTTTTTTCTACAGGACATGAGAAACTGGAATAATGGGATCTCAAATGCAACGCAAGAGGGCCCCCTTCCCCTGCCCACTCAATCACATTATCTCTTAAAAATCCCATTGTCCAGCAAGCCCAAGACCAGGATGGCTATTTATTCCCCTAGAAGAGCTGTCCAAATGGATTTCTGATGTGCTACTGTGGTCATTCCAACTGATGCCTGTGACACATCACCCACTTGTGTCAACTCCTAACAGCTCTCTGACCTTCAGGACAACTGATTCTGGGCCAACTGTTCCATTAATTGTAAGGTTTGTATGTGTTTGTCCTCGGTGCTATCCACCTGTTTGTTGCAAATTTCAATCACCTTCTGAACTCGGGATCCATCAATATGTTCCCTCCTTCTATGCTACACTCCAAAATGCTCAAAATGTATTAGGAAACAAAGA
This sequence comes from Nicator chloris, assembly GCA_013400495.1. Classification (NCBI taxonomy): domain Eukaryota; kingdom Metazoa; phylum Chordata; class Aves; order Passeriformes; family Pycnonotidae; genus Nicator; species Nicator chloris. Next base: position 197,186 of record WAAE01004608.1, read on the forward strand.
TATTGTATTTCTCCTTAACCACTATCACATAGCTGTAAAATGCAGTATCTTGTTCCATTTTCTGCTATTTAGTCTAAATATTGCTCAGTACAAGAAACTAATACCGACATTTTATTGTATTTTACAGTGTACTGGGTTTATGGCAAGGGTCATTGCATTTGCAACTTTTTCTGTTGCTACAAAAAAGTAGTTTAAAAAGTAGTTAAAACACGTATGGATCTCTCTATGAAGTGTTAAGACAGACAATTATAAGAAACTTCACCAAGAACTCAGCATATATTCCTATTAGGAAGGATTCATCTTGGAGAGCACTTCCTATGAACTTGTATCCAGACAAAGGTTGGGAAGCGTTCAAGACATCTGTGCTTTTATATTAATATTCTAGATGCATTTCTGCCAATTTCAAACACTATTTTTCTATCAGATAGTATTATATCTAGCATGAATATGACCTATAAACAAATTAGAGCAACAACACCTGTAATTAAGAATTTGGATCATTTTGGTTATTAATGTCATCAAGTTGTTAAGCAGTCAGCAATCAAGTCCACTCATGTGGTCTATCTGCCAGTGGAGTTGACCAAAACCATCACCACTTGGCAAGAGCTGCTGGAAGGCAACAAACTGGTAGGAACCGTGTACTAATGTCATGCACATGGACACAGATAGGAGCGGGGTTGTTGGATCACAAGAACAGACTTTAGTCTACTGATCTTTCCACAATTTTAGATTGAAAGTAGCCTTCACAGCAGAAGTCCTTAAACAGCTACATCCACACTAAATCCACAAAAGAAAGTAACACCATGTAACCAAGTTACACTAACATTCTGGACTCAGTCTGATTTATAAGGGTAACAACTTTTTGCCATGCACCGTGTAACTTAAACCTGCCAACCTCAGGTTCATATTTATGTATGCACATCACAATCACACATAGCAAAGGGAACCCAACACCACTGAAGTAACTCTTCTGCAGAAAACATAATCAAGGTACTTATGAAAGGCTTCCAGATACACACTCAAAAGATGCCCATACACAGCAGAACACCATGAACAGACAGGAGTGTCACAGTAAAATTCAACTACTGCTGGGAGCTGGAAACAGCTTAAAAATCTGCTTCTCAGAGACCCCTACTCCCAAATCAGAGCCTTGCCGAGGGTCCTATGCAACAGCTTGTGCTCAGACTATGACCCTTACATAATCAGCACCATTCACCTCTTCTTTATATTTTGTTAATATTTGTGTCACAAGAAAACATACTTATGAGAATGTATCCAGAACAAAAGAAGCAACCAGTGAGCTGTTACCCTTGTATGTTTGGAGTTCTTCTCCATCTCTTTAAAGGCCATCCCCCATAAATTAATTACCAGACTCAGGCAGATGGAATCAAGCACTTTTCTATTAAAGTATGTTTTGTTTGAAACAAAACCAAGTAAAATAAATCTTGAACATGGAAGGGAAGAACTTGTGAGTTTTCATGCAATGTTCTGTATCAAGCCAAAGATCTGAAAGAACAGCAAGTACCAGCAACTGTTTTAATAATACACCAGTAATCTAAAGTGAAGATTTATTCAAACCAACATTCCAAGCTATCCTAAGCACTAATGGTTTTTGTCGTACAAAACATCACATCCTTTGTTTGGATATTATATGAACAAGTTGAGTAGGCACAGGTTCAAAAGGGTAGATATTTTGATAGAAATATCAAGCCAGCTGAGTATTCAGACAGGACAGCTCAATACAGATAGGTCAGCTCAATGCTGCAAGTTCAGAGGTATGACCATGAGTGGAAGGCAGAAATAGGTAAGGTGAAAGTGTGAGCTTAATAAGACTTCCAGTTCCTAAAACTGTAATTCATGTTACCATTTTTTCCATAACTATTCTGTGTGCCTCTCAACTGTTCTTATCTATGTCAGTGGGAAGAAGGTCAAAGATAGAGGACCTTAAATGGGTGTTAGTACCCTCTTTGAAAGCACTTTTGAAACAGCTTCAAAAGACCTCAATCCCAAGATCCACACAAACACTATTAAAAAAAAAAAGACTCGCTGTAACTTGAGATGCTCAGATCAGTGAACAACCTGCTACATTCTCTTTTCTTTGTCAGAGTAAAGAAAAGCTTTCTTCATGATGAACAGAGTAAGCCAAAGATTTTCTCATTATTGTTATAAGAAATAATGCCAGCTCTTGTTCCTCTCCACATCCTCAAGTAAACCCAACACAGGAGGCCCAAAACCTTTAGCTCCTTCATAGGAAGCTACAGAGAAGAGGTTAGGGCTAAACAAATGCCCTTCATGAATAAAAGGGAAGGTAAAGATGACTGCATTACAGTCAGACCTGCAAAAGGCACCTTTTGAGTGAATTAATTTGCTAACAGTTACTTTACCTGTGCCAGTAAACCCCTTAAGTGGAGGTTCTGTGTATGAAGTGGACTACTTATAAGCAGAGTGAAAGCATAAGCAAGAGAAAGAGAACTGAAGTACCCTTAAAAGCAAGACTTGTATGTGCAGAGGGCATCAGTCTTGAATACCAATTGGTTGAATAAATTTGTCAGTAGGTTAAGTGGCTTAGAAGATCATTAACAACTCTGTATTGTTCTTGGTTTTATAAGCAATATCTTTAAGTTATTTAAATTCGCATTTTAAAAACTATTCAATAAATGACATGGAGAAGTAAATTGTTTATACAACTCTAACTGTTGAATGAACTCCCTTCAGGAACTGTCTTTACCTTCTGGTGTTTAATGCTGACAGCACATGAATACTGGGTTGTAAACGTATGTCCTGTGCTCATTAGACATTACCTGCTTGCCTTCTTACAGGCTCTATGTACCTCTACAAGACCCAACTGACAGACAGGAAGATGGACCTAGGAGACTTTGCCTAATATAACGAGTACACTGAATAACCTCAGAATCTTCACATGGCACTGAGGCCAACCAGCACAGACAGATGGCATCCATACCATGAAGCTCTGACTCTCAGCTGGAGTGTTAACCTGGCTATTAACATAATCCTCCCAGACTCATGGCTCAGGAAGATTATTATCACACTTGGAAAGTGACAGATGCCCTGGACCAAAACTGTATCAGTGACGGTTTTAACAGTTCCAGAGTAGATAAAGTTCCAGAGCCCAAGAGCTTTTCTATCATTATTTTATTCATACCTACAAAGGACAGCCTAGTAGTACTAACCAACATGAACAAAAGTGAAACAGGGGGCTGAATACTGAGAAGCCAAAAGGCACATCTAAGAAATCACTGCAAGTACTGAGTTTGCTCAGGCCAGTGGTCATGACACACATACTCTAAGATATAAAAGATACAACCTGTATTTGTCTGATGGGAGCAGCAAAATGTCACTGCTGTTCATTTGCTCTGCTAAAGCATGCTGTATAACAGGGAATTAACCAAATAAGAGTGAGAAGAAAAAAAAACAACCCAACAGGTGAAGAAGGTTATTTTTAAATTTGATGGTAATCCCTGGTTAGTCAACATATACAGAAATTGCATAAGAAAGTGCACATTATCTACTGAGCATCAAACACAAATGTACCTATTACAGCACATTTCAAAAAGCTAAGCCCAAGATACAGTAATCTGCTAAATATCTACTGTGACTCAAAACAGTAGTTAGGGAAGGGAAAAATAAAATTTCTTTAAAAGAAGGTAGAACCGACTGGTACAAATGCTGGCACTGGAAACAAGACATCTGTTAAGGAAGGCACAAGGCTCTCTCTGTGCCCCAACAACAGCGTGACAGGTCTGCCTTCTGCTGCCTGGCCATGTGCTTGGAGCTCTCACTGCTGAAGACCAAAGCAACAAAGTCATGGAGTACTCAGCCTTCTTCATATACTGGGTAACCAGGTCCCCCATTTCCTTCCAGACAGGGCTCACATTTTCCCTATTCTTCCTCCTATCACCAATGTATTTATAGATTTTCTTGTTGCCCTCAATGTCCCCAGGCAGATTTAACTTTATTAGGGCTTTGGCTTTCCCAGCCTGAGCCCTACCAACTCAGACAATATCTGTTTTCCTCCCAGGCCACTTTACTCTCCGTAAAAATTTTCATCACTAAAGATGCATTACTTAATTAAAATCTGTTTTCAGCCACCAGTCTTCAGCAGATGGTTTTCCATGCTCACTAATGCCCTATAAATACAGCTTTGTCCAAAAAATACTTACTATCATTCTTACCATACTCAGCCTTGCCTTTTCACTGTTTTCAATGCTATCTGGAATAAAGATGCTCTTCAGTTAAAACAGCCTTAGCTTCTGTATCTGAAGTGACATGTCTGCTTTCTTTTGCAATTCTGATAAATGAACAATGGCTTAAAGCTATATAAAAGTGATGCCAAGAAATCCCAAGAGGCTGATTTTCTTGGAATAATCTTAACTCAACTAAACTTGATTCAAAATCCATCTTCATTCCCCCCTCATCTAAATCTCAGCTTGACAGAATGCTCCTTATTAGTTATTTAGGAGAGGCCAAACTCAAGCCTTGGGGTCAGCAACATAATCAATCATCAAGAAAAGAACAGGAAAAAAGCAGCAGCCATCAGGCTCCCTCACAAATTTACAGCTACCACAGACACTTTAAATTCATTCCTAAAGAAAAAAAAAAATAAAAAGAAAAAGAAAAAACAGGTAATTCAACCTTTCATTTGGACACAATGCATCTGTAAACACCACCACAAAACAATGAGGAGACTGGCACAGTGTTCTGTACTGGGGTACACAAGTCAGTCAGTGAAGAGTAGAAAACCCCACAGCACAGAATGATTCAACGTGGGCCACCACATTTCACAAACAAAACAGGCCTGTTTCACACAGATCTCTACATCTTCATAAGTGCAGGCTGAGAATACACCTTTCCAATAAAGCCTATTAAAGAAACCAAACTCCTCTCCACCCTTGGTCTCACATTTTCACCTTTCGCTGTTTGCCACAGCCCCAGCAGTAACAAAACAGTACTTTCAGGATGCGGATGTGAGAAAGGAAGTGCTGAAATGCTCGTAGTTAAAGTAAATTTTATCTTAAAAAACCCCCATGGTCCCAACTTGATCCTCACCTCAGTTGTGTTTACAGACCACAGCAAAGCATGACTGTGAACAACTCTTAAAAAAAGTGTTTATTCCTCGATTGTCTTTCTGTTATATTTCAATATTTGTTAGAGCAAACTGTAAAGCATCTTAACACCAGATTTTGGAAAAGAACAGTGCAAGAGGTGTTTACTGAATGTGTTCATAATACCACAG